>CM038681.1:50488198-50748925 GCA_021605205.1 Aegilops longissima | reverse complement strand
CACAACCCCTAGTGGCGTGGGGATGACACCTTTGATGGTGCCGAGGATGCCACCAGCGATGATGGCGGCGCACACCAGATGGCAGCCAGCCCGAAGAAGCAAAGGACCGGCGCGAATCGCTAGCACCCTCGGAGAATTTACTCAAGTGGACTCCACGGGCATCCAGCGAGCCAAACATATAGTCAAAGAATTTTCGCTTCAGCTCGGTGCATTCTCGGAGCACCATCTCGATCAATGAGAACCTTAGGCATAAGGACCGGGGAATTTGCCTCCTCTTCACAAAGCTACACGAGCGATAGTTCCCGCCGATTTTGAAAACACACACCTCTCGGGGAATAAATTGAACAGTGCAGCCCTCACGAGATGAGCACGGCCTTGTCTACTTGGAGAAGCGGTGAAGAGAATGATTGATAAAGGTGATAGTTATGAGAAGATCAAAGCGAAATATTCTTGATCAGAAGATGACTACAAGGAGTTCAAGATCAAGTCACGAGAGCAGTCGCCTCGAATCAATTCGTGGGGGAAAGAAATCTCGGAGTTGAACTTAGGGAACACAAACTGGGTCGGTGATAGAGTGGCGGACCTATATGGGACAAGGAGGGCCTTGGGCGTGCCGAGAAAGATCTACGCCCGGCAAAATACAGCGATGACAAGCACCAGGAACTTTGTCGGGGCCGGTACAAGGAGGACCCGATAACAAAGGAGCTTACCACGGATCCGAAGACCAGGCGCTTGAGCTTGTTCAGTAAGGAATACACCCAGCGTAATTAGCTCCATATGGTTGCACTCTAATTAATCCCCAATATTTCTAAATGGTTCATGTTCCTTCCAGCAGGAAAGTAAAAGCAATGGCAGGGGTTGTCTCGAGCTCCCTTTAAACACCCTTTAAATAGGGCATTGAACATAATGAAAAACAAGGATAATCTCACTAAGCCGGCGTCGTTGGTCGTGTGGCGACAAAGCTTGTCCACAAAATGGGGTATACTATACGCTGGTGTGCGGAAGGAGAAAAAGACCAGCTCGAGAAAGCAGCCTTGCGACTTGAAGCACTCAAGGCACAAGTGGCGTGGATTCGGAGCTTGTCCAAAGCAAGTGGAATAACAATGAGAGCGAAGCTCAACGCCAAGGTGCTCGTTGATTCATGGGCTGACGGCGTGGATTGCGGCGTGCCAGGGCCTCCGGTTCCCGCTTCACGACCAGCAACTTCGCATAAGCCAGCGAAGCGGCGCCATTGGTGTCTCGGCAGCGCCATGGTGTCTCGGTGGAGGCGGTATTAAATGTCTCCGGCGCTTGCGAACATTGGACTTAATGCACCGGGTATCGCCGGCGGCACCTCGCCCGACAGCGCCCCCTCCGTCGATTACCGCCCGCCGTTGGCGTGCCTACATTTATTAGCCAAGCTTCGGCGGCATCACGGTAACTAAGCCTCTCGGCGATGATTCATCTCCTTGCCTTTGACTGGCATCAGCGCCCTACATGTTTCGCGAAGCGCGCGCGTTCCTTGCACTCTTGTGCACCCGTTAGGCGGCGAGTTGGTGATATCGCCAAAGGCGAAATCGTTCAACGCGACAACCGCATGTTCCTGATAATCCGATGGCACCCACAGTATAGGGTTGAAGTGGTTGGGTGCTGCCGGCTGCGAAACTGTTACCTCGATTCGACCAGCTGGGGCAGCGAAAAGATGAGATGACCCTCAGGCGCATAAGCTGGCCCCTGCTTTGGCGAAGAAGCGAGATCGTTTAGGCGAGGACACCACCCACAGACAAGACCGCCATCGTCTGCGGTGCCAAGCCAGCAAGCAACATGCGCTACCGGACCTGCTGGACATCCCTATGCCCGAGGATCCGGATAGCCCTATGGCACGAGATCCGGACAGCCCTATGGCATAGGATCCGGACGGCGGCGACAACAGCGGTACATTTACCAAAAGTTGTTAAGTACTTTGCGAACATGGAGTGCGGTGGCGAGTTCGCGGACCTCTTTCTCAAGAACAACCAAGGCGACGCGATCTGGCTGATGGCGGTGAAATCAATTACAGCAGGCGTAAATGCGTTGAGTTCTCGAGACGCCTCCAGCTCCGCCTTCACCAAGCCTCGGATAGCTGAGTGCAAAATATTATCAGCCCCAACACGCTCAAGAAGCGGTGCGTGGCGAACTCGGTCCCGTCAGGAGATCGAAGAAGGCGAAGCGAAGACTAACAAGGCGGTTCGAGCCAGCGGCACCGAGTTGATCCGTGCTCGGGGCGGGCCACCTTCACCTAAGGATATCTCGGGAGGGTGCATGTGTGGCGTAGGCGATGCTACCGCCAAATATGTTGAATGCTGCAACCGGTGCTATCACGGTCGCACGACAGTGTTCTTTCTTTGGAAGCGGCGTCGAGAGAGAATGATGTGGCATACCTGGTTTTCGTGGCCAGGTGCGGAGGGCAAGGGCTTTGTTGATGGCGACATTGGGGTGCTGATCGTCCTGCGGTTTGATGACATCTTTGCTATGTTTAACCTTCATCCGCCACTACACCTTCGTTGGCTGTTTTATTTGAGTATGGAATCACGGATCGTGAACAAGACCCGGACATCGTGATAGTCGACCCCTTCTACATCGTGTCAAGCACTTGAGCAGCGGCGGGGACACCAAGTTGCGAGTTCACCTCGAAGCGTCATTAAAACCGGATAAGGATAACTTCCATGGCTTACTTTCCGAGTAAGTCATCCTTAACATACCATAACATATGATTTCTTAGATTCGATCGTTCTTTTTTTCTAACGTTCCGTGTTACGTCGATGACACATTGCACTCTCATCCTAAGCGAAATATTCGTGGCCCGCGTATTTAAACCGAACCGTAACTCAAGATAGACTACACAAATGTCAAGAAAGTTCTTGATGATGTTCTCTCAGCTTCGCCAAATCTAGAGCACCTTCACGGGGCAGTTAATAGAAATGCAGCAAGCACACCTTCTCACACAATACAAAGTTACGCTGCGTCAAGCAACGCTGTGGAAAGGATGCCTACTACGCCCTCCATCACATCGAGAAGCGTCGTGAGGACCATCATCACCACTTTAGGATAGTCAAGGCTCCAAAGGGAGTGATAATAGTCTTCTCTTGGTCATAACCGCCATCTTGATCTCGATGATATCCAGAATCGCATCCAAAATGCTCAAGCGCTCACAACCTCAAGTGGCATCAATTATCTGGTCAATGCGGGGAGGGCAAAAGGATCTCTGGACAAGCCTTGTTAAGATCTGTATATCCACACACATCGCCAAGTGCCGTTTTCTTAAGGACCAGCACGGGATTAGCAAGCCACTACTGGATGGAAAACTTCAGCGTTAAAGCCTGCGCTGAAGCTAGAGCAACCTCCTCTCCAATGGCCTTCGCCTCTCCTCGTTAAACCGGCGGAGACTGTTTCACCGGTTTGTACTTGGGATCAACATTAAGAGTGTGCTTCGTGAGTTCCCTCGGTACACCTGCATGTCGAAGGCTTCCATGCAAAAAATGTCCCGTTCTCACGGATGAACTTCGATGAGCGCTTTCCTATTTCGGATCAAGTTGGCACCGATGCTGAACTGTTTGGATGAATCGCCGAATCTGAAGTCAACAAACTTAGTCTCGGCTGCCGATTTGAACTTCAGGGCGGATCGTGCTCTGTAGTTGGCTTCTTCAATGGAGTCATGTCCGCTGGATTAACATTGTCCTTATAATACTTCAGCTCCTCGGTGGCACAAACCGACTCTGCGTAAACCGCATCACCTTCCTCACACTCCAAAGCGATCTTACGGCTACCATGAACCGTTATTGTCCCCTTGTGACCGGCATCTTGAGCTGCAAATAGATATAACAAGGTGCGTTTATCACGCCCAATATGCGACCCTATCCAAAAGGAACTCGGCGTTCCCACCAGGATAGAACCATATTGGGCAGCTTTACAAGGTGGATATCATTACATCAACATTACATAATAGATGGGGATACATACATAGGGCACAAACGCCACAAGAATACATCAACATCATATACAAAATCAACATCCAACTACGGATGAAACATAAACAGAAACTCAGCGACATCCACCACTGCTAGCCCAGGCTGCCGACTGGAACCTATCCCCGATCGAAGAAGAAGCGAAGAAGAACTCCAAAACAAGCAAACCTCGCTCTCACGTCATGATCATCGCAAAACCTGTACACTGCAACTGGTGGTGTAGTGTCTGTGAGCCACGAGGACTTAACAATCCCATTACCATGGGTATCAAGACTAGCAAAGCTTAAAGGGAAAGGAAGGGGTAAAGTGGTGAGGCTGCGGCAGCGACTAAGCATATATGGAGGCTAACATACGCAAATGAGGCGAGAAGAGAAACAAAGGCGGTGAGACAACTAGTAATGATCAAGAAGTGATCCTGAACTCCTACATCGTCAGGGACATAACGAAGCCGTGTTCTCTCTCGATCAACCCGAAAAGAGACACTCACAGTTCGCTACGGTTGGTGTATTTTAATTGAGATCAACTTGGGTTTTCTACAACGGACATTAACAAATTCCCATCTGCCACATAACCGCTTAGCACGGCTTTCGAAAGATCAAAACCCTGCGGGGTGTCCCAACTTAGCCCATGATAAGCTCTCGCGATCAACGAAGATATTCCTTCTCCCGGGAAGACCCGATCAGTTTGAATCCGGCTACAAGACATTCACAGCAATAAAACAAGACCAGCAAGACCGCCCGATGCGCCGACAATCCCGATAGGAGCTGCACATATCTCGTTCTCGAGGGCAACACGGATGAGACTAGCTCTGAGTAAAACCAACCCTCGGGTTGCCTCAAGGTGGCCCCATGATGTAGCTCGGTTCGGGCGACTTAGAAACACTTGCACTGGTCGGGGCTAAATAAAGATGACCCTCGAGAAGCGACTCCCAAGGAAAAGGTAGGTGGTGGTGAGGCAAAGGTAAAACCAATGTTGGGCCTTGCGGAAAAGTCTTATTCAAAGCGAACTGTCAAGGGGTCCCATAAATCACCCGACCAGCGTTAGGGGCAAAATCCGGGAACATAATACCGATATGGCGGAAACTAGAGGCGGCAAGAGTGGAACAAAACACCAGGCATAAGGCCGAGCCTTCCACCCTTTACCAAGTATATAGATGCATTAATTAAATAAGATATATTGTGATATCCCAACAAGTAAACATGTTCCACAAGGAACAACATCTCCATGTTCCAACAAGGAACAAACTTCATCTTTACTGCAACTAACAACGCTATAAGAGGGGCTGAGCAAAGCGGTAACATAGCCAAACAATGGTTTGCTAGGAAGGGTGACAATGAGTTAGAGGTTCACTAGAACATGCTCAAAAACACATGGCAAGATTGCAACTAATAACAGTTTCAGACTTTGCAGAAAATAACATCAGGTTGCAATGTTTAGAGCTATGAAACAACATGTTACAGGAACTTAACATGGCAAAAAAGGCATGGCAGGAATCTACTCAAAGCATAGAACAAAAGTCCTTTAGTGGCCATAAGCCAAAAGGATCAGAAAATATGATGGCACCCATAGCAATATTGAAAGTTTCGTTAACAGATTCAGCAACATGGCATGTCAAAAACTGACAACAAGTGGGCATGTTTACAAGCTCAATGCACTCACTACAGAGCCTTATATGATAAACTAAGCATACATACATCAAGAAGACATGGCATAGAAGACATAAATGGCAAGAACAATAACATAGCATACATGGATTAACCACAACAACCTTGGCAAAATTGAATAACATGAATACAATCTACCAGGAAACATTTAATAGCAAAAGTAGAGCTCGATTGACTCAAGCTATGGCACTCCATAATTGCAAACAAGGGCATGGATGGATATAGCAAGACATGCTTTACAAAACATCCTTACTGAAGTATCTCAAAATGTGCATGGATCTCTCGGTAGCATCAAGTTAACATGGCATCAAAATATCAGCAAAACAGGGCTGAAATCAGCAACAACAAGACACCTAGTTTGCATGCTTGTGCTAGTCACCACATAGATCACAAAAATACATGGAATATACCCCTGGAAAGATGGCATGGCATATTACAAAACACATGTAGGACTCAAGTCCATAGGATGCACACATCAATCATGACAAAAATGACAAAAGTGCAAGTTCTGATAAGAATCAGAAACCAACATCGCATAGCACTCTTCCAACAGCATTTCGGGCATCAAGATGAGCTCAAATAAAAATCATGCAATGAGATGAAATGATCTACTCTTCGAAGCGAACATTTTGGCGTATTATATGCATAAAAGCGGACTCTGAGCACAAGATACGATCGATGAAAATGGCACAAAATATCAAAACTTGGGGACTTGGGCGATTTTGGGGAGGAAAAGTCAACCTCCGACTCAGATCGGATCTGGCTCGGCTACACGGACGTCGAGGCAGCCGGGACTCGCCGGAGAACGACGAAGGGAGCTCGGGAGGCCGGCTCCGGCGGGGCAGGCGGCCAGCCTTGTGAGGAGGCCAGAGAGCCAGGGCCGGCCGGTGAGGCTGGCGCCCGGCAGTGAGGCAGGCCTTGCGCCAGCCAGGCGGACAGCGGCGGAGGCCGAGGCGGCGGAGCTCAGCTCGGTCAGGCGGCCGGGCAGGCGGTGGCCGGCGAGAGGCGGCGGAGGGCCCCAGTTGTGGAGGCCATGGAGCCATGGCGGCCAGCGTGGCTTCGCCCGGCTGCTGGCGGCGGAGGGAGCTTCAGGCGGCTGGCTGGGCGGCGGAGTGCCCGGCGGCAGGCGAGATGGGCCCATGACCCGATCCGAACGTGTGAGGGCGAGAGAGAGAGAAGAGGCGGGATGAGGTGGCGAGCTCCGGTTGGAGGAGCGCCCGGCGGGGTGACGTGGCGCAGCAGGATTGGCGGAGTGGCGTGTCCGGCGGACATGTCGTAGCAGATGGACATGTCGTGGCGTGGCGTGGGGAGAGGAGCTAGGGTTTCGTCTGCGAAATGATCCATGAATTTTGAGGGAGGTCACATATATATAGGTAGAGGGAGCTAGGAGAGTCAAATGAGGTGCGGTTTTGGCCTTGATCGTGATCGAGCGACCGAGAGCATGGAGGAGTTGCTGGGTTTTGGGCCAGTTAGAAAGGGGTGTTGGGCTGCAAACAAAGAGGCTTTTGTTTACCGGTTAACGTTGGAGTACCAAGCGACCTCCAAATGACCCGAAACTTGACAGGCGGTCTACGGTGCTATACCAAGGCCGCTTGACAAACCTCGTTCCATCCGAGACGTTTAATACCCACACACGAAAAAGAGGTAAAAGGCGGCAGGAGACATAGGAGTTGGGATTGCAAAAGCGGACAGCGGGGAAAATGCTCGGATGCATAAAGGCGAACACGTATGCAAAATGAAATGCACATGATGACATGATATGAAATGCAGATGATGACATGGCAAAGAGAACCGCATAAGCACATGACATAGGCAGCGGCGAATAATTGGCGGAGACACAGGCGCGCCGAATCCGAGGCGTTACTGTCGTGCCATGAACTTAGCATAAGCGGCCGCCCAAACGAGCGTGATATGGACTTTGAATTTTCACCACTTCAAGCGTCAATGTTTACGATCAGAGTCATGTTCATCCCGAAGGCCACCTCGAGCTATTTTACCAACGGATATGCTGACTTTCCGGGCACCACACCATGGAACACTGTATTGGGCGGTTTGAGATGTTTATCTATTAACCCCATCTGACGGAAGGTCTCGTAGTACAGGATGTTGATGCTGCTCCCTCGTCCATAAGCACCTTGGTGAACTTATAACCTCCCACGAGGTGCCACCACGAGGCTAGCTGACCGGATTGTCAACCCGGGAGGATGATCCTCTCTACTCCACACAATGGGCTGCTCGACGGCGTAGGTAATGTGTACGGCGGTTCAACAACGTTGACGCCGCATCTGAAGCTTCGGTCTCGCTTGTCTAAGCTGGTGGTGAAGGCGTGGTAGTGCCCACTATTCAACTGCTTTGGGTTGCTCGATAACTTCATTGCTGCTGCTGATTGTAACCACCACGGTTATTCGATTATTCGATTGTTATGTCCGCCGGATTACCATTAAACCCTGGACGAATTTCCTCCACCGTAACTCGGGCGGACCACTGAACCGCCGCGGAACCTTGATCATCTTGGAAAGCATTAGAACTTTTGAACTCCTGCATAATGTAACAATCCTTCGAGAGGTGATTTCTTTGGCGCCTCCTTCGTCCCATGCTTGGACGGGGTTGATTCAGCAGATAGTTCAGCGGTCCGGATTGGGATTAGGCGCTAGAAGGAGGACTCATAATTTGGCCATCGTCGGAACAACCCCCAATCTGGCCATCTTGCAGCTGATCTGAGACTCGGTTTCTCCGATTCGACGACTTCGTCATCGAGTAGGCGAGCGGTTTCGCCACCAGATTCTGATCCTTCCTCATAATTTCCTCCGTGGATGACTCCCACAAAAGCACGCTTGGCGGTTTAGCCTAGGCAGGTTTACGCGCTGAGCCGTCTCGGCGAGGTCGGTGCGGATGTCAAGCTCGAGCCCAGCTCACCGATCTTGCCGATGAAAACGTGTATGCCACCAAAGGGACCGGTACCCGTACTCAATCGAGCCGGCCTCGGGGCCCCAGCCTGCATCGTCGATGTAGAGCTTGCCGCGGACGACTCTTGGTCATCCGACCCACAGGCGTAGCCTTCAAGTCCCGAGCTTGCCCTCCAAGATCATCAAACCATCATCGATAGCCCCACGGTGGCGCCAAGCGTAAATGGTTTTGTCACGGCGGATGTCCTCATGAAAGGACTTAGTCGGCGAGCCATCGCTCTGAGTTAACTTGGAGGGTTAAGCGGACGCAAAGAACACGAGAGTTATACTAGTTTGGCCCCTTGATGAAGGTAAAAGCCTACGTCTAGTTTGTGATGGGATTGATGTGGTCTCGATGACTAGGGAGCAAACAACCGCTTAGGCCTCGAGTTGTTGTTATGCGCCTTTAAGCGCCATTGGGTCATCCCCTTATATACATGGGTTGGCCTTGGCTGGTCTCTGAGTCGAGGCCGACTCGTACAAGTGTTAGGCTCGGTCTCTCCTTCCTTATCTTACAACACAAGTTACATGACTATGGCGGTTTTACCATTATGGGCCCTAATCCGCCTTTGGGCTCAGGCCTCTAAGTTCCATAGTAAAGCGCCATCTTGAGTCTTAAATGGGTTTCAATCACGGTGAAGGTGAACCGGCCCTCCCGAGCGGTTTACACTCGATGGTTACATCTAACAAGCGCACCAACTGCAGGTGCGCCATTAATAACAGGCATACTAATGGCGCATTTGCTTTGATGGTCTTGCTGTAACTTTGGACCCCAACAATATATTTTGGACAGCCACCTACCCTCTCTTTCCCCACTTCATTCCCTCCACCTCCTTCTCCAAACTTTGGCTGCCTCCTCCTCCTCACCTCATTTGCACCATAGATTCATCAAAATTAAGTGGTGAAATTACCTTTTTGATAGGTAAGTAAGGGAAAGCTATCTTCATGTTGTAGATCTACTTTTTTTCTCCTAGCTCGCTCCAACAACGTGCACATGCACTTTTGTGGCCTAGCTAGATCTATGTATGTTTGTGATGTTGCATATGTTTGTGGTGTTGCATATATGTTTGTGTTTGCAGGTACGGTATTTGAAGCGATAGTTGCCAATATTTTGCGGAATGTTGATTCATTTCCGTTTAAAGAAATTTTGGCACTATGCATTCTTTTAGTCCTATTTTTAGGAAGGTCATGCCAAATTTTTCTTGGTTCTAAAATATCATTTTGCTCTACCCATGACGACCATGGTCCGCACGATGACCGAAGGCATCATGAATAGGTTTTGAGCTCCTGAAGGCGAGATGCTTCAAAAGAGCGAGGCGGAGATAAGATGTCCGTGTCGAAGATGCAAGTGAAGAGCCTTATTGCGGACCAGTTCGGGCAGGTGCGGGACCACCTGCTCTTGCGTGGTTTATGGATGGATATTGGTGGCAAGGTGATGAAGATGACTATGAAGTCGTCCATGGGGGCGGGCAAGAAATGAGGAAGGGCAACAAGACAACCACCGCGGCGAGGGCGAGAAGACAAAGAATCTCCGGGACATGATCACGACGGTGATCTGTACACAGTCATCATGTAGAAGATGTTGTACATGATGATGAGGAAGATCAAGACCAAGGGCATGATCATGAAGATGAAGATGCGGAGCGGACGGCGATGGAGGCTGGGTGCAGGACCCTCATATTCAGAGTTGCTTCTCAAGTGAGCGGATAACGCAAAGAGCTGCGCCGAGAAAAGCCAAGCTGGATCAGCCCCGGAGATGAAGCGGTTACTCCATTGTATGAAGGATGCAGGCCGAGGATACCGCTGAAAGTGGCGCTCATGGCTCACGGAGATGAAGGTAAAACAGAAAATGACCGGCGCAAGCTTGACGAGAACATGTCATTACGGCACGAGCGTCTTCCCAAGGGGATCAAGTGCCCGACCAGTTTCGAGGAGGAGAAGAAAATCGTGTGTCCTCTGGATTTACCGCACGTGAAATACCATGTGTGGATGAACAATTGCAACATTTATCGGGACGAGCACGCGGAGTCTACCATATGTCCGGTGTGCGGCATCACTCGATACAAGAAGAGGAAAAGCTCCTCGAAAATCGGTGTGGTACTTTCCGATCCTCCTCGTGCTGCGGCGGTATTTGCGGACCCTAAGGTAGCAAAGCTCCTGCGTTGGCACGCAGATAGGGAGGAGAAGAAGCGGGAAGATGGCGGAAATGATCGAGAGATAAATAAAAAGACAAGATGCTGAGTCACCCTAAGGATGCGAGCGAGTGGCAAGCGTTCAACTTGAATACCGAATTTGGGAAGGATCCAAGGAACATCGTCTTTGGTAGCGAGCACCGATGGAGTCAATCCGTTTGGCAGCCAAAGAAGCACACATAGCACCTGGCCTGTGTTTGTGTGGATGTACAACCTTCCCCCTGGTTGTGCATGAAGAGGAAGTACATTCACATGAGTATGCTAATTTAGGGCGAAACAACCAGGAGCGACATCAATCATATCACGGGGCTCTTTGAAGGAGGAGCTAGACACCTGAGAAACGCCAGCCAATGTCGTGGGGCCTTGCGGAGAAAGAATATTTCCCTATGAGAGCCGCACTGCTCACGGCGGTTGCGACTATCTCGATTCTGGATATCTCGGGGGGCAGGTAGTCCATGGATTTTCTGGATCGTAAGGTGCATGGATGACACAACGTATCGCCAGACTAGATAGAGATCCGGGTCTTGAAAACCATGTTCATGGGACGCCGAAGGTGGCTTGCGACGATGACCCGTGGAGAAGCGCAAGATCTGTTCGATGGTGAAACCAAACCCAGCGCCCGTGTCGAGGCGGCGAGAAATAGGCGAGCTGTTGAAAAATTGGAAAGACTGCCCACTACCGGAAAGAAGCAAAAAGGCGCTAGAGCCGCGAAAAAGCGAAAGCGCGCGAGCAGCTGCTGAAGGTATGGAAAAGCGAGGTCGTGTTACGGGACTTGCCGTCTTGGAAGATCCACCGTGTGCCTCACAGCCTTGATGTCATGCATATCACGAAGAGCGTGTGCGAGTCTGCTTGGTACCCTGCTCAACATGCGAGAGAGGACCAAAGATGGGCGAAAGCAAGGGCAGACTTGAAATCAATGGGCATCGGGCAGGAGCTTCACGCTAATGATGATGATGATGATGATGATGATGAGGCGAAGCAGGACCACGAAGAAAGTCGTCGCAAAGGCAAAAGGCCAAGAAGACCATGAATGACTACCCTCCGCGTGCTTCACTCTAAGTCGGGAGGAGATCGAGCAGTTTTCACCTGCCTCGTGAAGTAAAACTTCCTTACTGATTCTGGGGGAAGATAAGCAGATACCTAGACCCAGTGAAGCGAAGTTCAGCGGATGAAGTCTCCACGACTGTCACGTGCTGATGTGCGAATACTTCGGTTGCAATCCGTGGGATCATGGGCCTGCGTCGTGTAAGCGCTATTTGGCCTATGCAACTTTTTCGATGTCATCTCTCGGAAGTCGATTGGCGTGAGGTAACTCGGAGGCTACAGGAAGAGATCGTGGTGATACTATCGCGAGCTTGAGATGTACTTCCGCCCGCATTCTTGACGTTATGGTGCATCTGCTGGTCCATATCGTGGAGATATCATCAACTTCGGGCGGCGTTCCTGCACAGCATGATGCGTTCGAAAGGATGAATGGTGTCATCAAAGGATCGTTACGCAACATGTCACGTCGAGAGGAAGTATAGCGGGGGCTTTCGACGAAGAGTGCATCTCTCTACGCGAATTATCTGGGCATCGAGAACCCGTTGGTCTGCCCGTCAGCGAGCACCTCGGCGGGCTCGCTGGATGGGGTCACCGTGAAGTCGCGCGAAATGCATGTCGACTTGAGGGCCGACTTCGCCGACTTTGAAAGAGCAAACCTAGTCGGCGCTACAACACATAGGCGTGGTCGATCCTTGGGTGGTAGAGCACAAAAACTTTATTGAGAAGGCGTGCAATGACCGAGGCCAGCGAGAGGGCGGACGGAGATATAATCAAAGAGCACAACTCATGTTTCGCGCGTTGGTTCAAGCAGAAGCTTACATCGTACCCTTTACATGAGGATTCTTTGCGGAAGAACAACTCATATTCGCCTTGTCACAGGCGCCGAGCACAACCTGATGACCTATGGGCGTCGATATCAACGACTACACATTCTACACGAGAACAAGGACATGAAGGCGATGGTTATCAGAACTCCGGGGTAACGATGGAATCCTACACCGCAGCGACAAGGGCAGATACTATGGAAGGATCGAGGAGATCTGGGAGCTGAGGTACCTTTGGAGAAGGTCCGCTGTTCCGTGTCGAGATGGGCCAAGGCGTCCTAAAGAAGACCGGTATTTCACCACCATGGTTATACGAAGCCAAATCCAAGACCCATGGCATAAGCGTCACCGAAAAATGAGCCATAGTGCGGCTTCCCAAGTGGACCAATGCTTCTTCATTCTTGACCCGCATAAAGCCCGATCATGTTAGTCGTGAGGAGAGGCAAAAGGAAGATCATCGGAATGGATGGAGTAGCCAATGAGCAAGACTTGACAAATCGGCGACCGAAGATCGAACATGGCGGCAGCGATGAAGTAGCAGCACACCACAAGAAGAAGCAGGACCACCCTACCTAAGGGCGTCCGTTCCACAGAAGAACTCCATTTGCGAAAAACAAGGGCAAGAAGATTGTGAACAGATAGCTAGCTAAGATCGATTGTATTTAAATCGTAGTCTTCATTTCTCGGGCACTTTTTGATATCATGAATATTTTTAAATTTCATGGGCACTTTTTGAATTCATGAATATTTTTCAAATTTGATGATATTTTTTCATATTCAATATGAAAAAATATTGAATATTCATGAGGACACTCGATCTCGATCCTCCTCTCGATAGCTATCTCGATCCCCTCGCCAGATCCCCTCGCCGCCAGGCACCCCCACCCTCCCGCTCCACCGCCCCGACCCCCGCACCCCCGCCTCCACCGCGCCACACCGCCACACCGCACCCTCCCCACTTTTGATGATATTTTCAAATAACAAATTTGATGATATTTTCAAATAACAAATTGATGATATTTTAAAAAAATTGATGATATTTGATGATATCTTCTGTTCTAGTCCTCATGAAAATAATAAATTTGATAAAAAACAAATTATTAGATGCAACAAGAAATAATGAAAAAAAAAAAGTTACTAATGGCGCACCTAGGTGGAGTGCGCCATTATATCGAAAAAAAAAGTTACTAATGGCGCACGGAGGAGGTGCGCCATTGCTATAAAAAAAAACTACTAATGGCGCACGGTGGTGGTGCGCCATTGCTATAATGTCTAGCTGGATACCCCTTCGCCCGATCCCCATTCCCTCTCCTCATGGTTCCCTTTTCCTCGATCCACCGCGCTCCTTCCCTCGTCCCTCCCTCCACAGCTGCCGTCGCTGCCCGACCCACTGCAGCCGCCCAGCGCCCGCCGCCTCCCTCTCCCCTTCCTCCCCTCTCCCTAGCCCGCGACCTCCCGCCACCACCAAATCTCTCTCGTCCGGAGCTGCCCCTCGACAGCAGCTAGCCTCGTCGGACGCCTCCTCGGCCAATGGCCTTGAGCCTCCCAGCAGCTGCTGCTCATCGGCAGCCAGTTAGTCTCTGTCCCTCCTCCCTCTCTCCCGCTCATCCCCATGCCCCAGGCGCGACCTAGGGTTAGGACCAGGAGCCGCCGCCCGCGCCCATCGTGCCTCTTTGCTGCTTCTTGCAGCACGCCCTTATCTCTGGGGCGATCGAGGCTCGTCAAGGTGCCCCTCCCTTCCCCTCTGGATCTGATTTGATGGTGAATTGCAGGTCCAAGCCATTGTCTTTGATCAAGATTACAGATTTCTGATAATTATCTTTGAATCTTGAAGTGTCTTGTCAATTGAATCTATTAGCGAGTTCATATTTAGACTGAATGTTTACTAGTCCATGTCAATAGCATCTTGAATATTTAGACAGTTTAATCTTGAAGTATAGACTGAATGTTTAGACAGAGTTCTTATTCATGTCTAATTGTATTGACAGAGTTCAATGTACTCTGTCAATAGAATCAAAACTGATTTATTACCTTTCCATATGAACTTTCTTGAAAAAATCAATTAAATTCAGTCACCATTCTGAATTTTGACATTACTCTACAAACTGCTTCAAAATTAGTCCACACAAACAAGTGCATTTTCTAGACCTGCTTGTAAATTATTCGGTTTGAAACTGAGATCTGCATGTCTTGTCATAATTTCCAATTTGTATAATTAGAGTATTGAAGATGTGTATTTTCAATTTAGATAGGGTAGGTTTGCTCAACAACAATCGAGTAAGATCTCAATAATACTCATGCAACAACAATCGGTAAGATTGAGATCTTCTTGCAATCTTTGTTTACAACAGCACAATGAGATTACCAAGTGAACTTTTACACACAAGCATGAATTTGTGTCTTGTGACTATCTACCTAGCTACTGTTCGAATCTCCTATGTCTTGCTTCTTCCTTCTCCAAGATTATGACATGACAAGTGTAACAGTTCAATTTATCAATAGCTCCATCTTAGAAATTTAATTGTAAAATGGCAAAGATTATGACATGACAAATGCCTAACATGTTGATAAACTACAGTGAACATCTTTCTCCAAGTAATTATTTGTATACCATGTGATTTATATATTTGAGGTGCACAACCTTTATGTTGTGAATATCTTGTCCTGATTGCTCAAGTAGTTACAACTTGGTCATCACTGTCTTTACCTGACCTATTGCAGATCTTGTGAGAATTGTAGTGCTCAAACTGTCTTTACGACCTATTGCAGATCTTGTGAGAATTGTAGTGCTCAAACTATGCGATTTAAGAATCAGCTAGCAGATTTTGGTTAGCTGTAGCAGGAGAGTGCCTGCTGATTAGTGTTTATTTGCTTTTTGGCGCTTAATTGGTTATTTATGCGAAGTAGTGTTAGTTCGATCATGATTGTTTTGCTTATAGCTTTAGAAGCTGATAAACTGTTTGAATCGATAGGCAGGTGTCCTTTTAGATTTTATTGGTAAATCTGTTTTATTCAATGGTTATTGATGAGATTATCATTCCTATTTTAGGAAGGTCTATTCCTGCAATATCATTCTTACCTTCTATTGGCAAATCATTTGGTTCACATCCTAGAATCTTGTTGGATTTGTAACTTGGTCCCTCAACTTCTTTTGTACTATGTGAGTCATCATTGATGAAGTAGTAGTTTAAGGTCTATTGGGTGTACCTAAATTACTCTAGTTATAGGAGTAGTAGTGGTGGCCATCTAGTTGGACTACTACTGCTAGGACTTGCTCAGATTTAGGATTTCTTTTCTTTTAGGATTTATTTTCTTCTAGGACTAGGTTTTTATTATTTTCTATTGTGATTGTTTTTTGAGCTCTTTCTTTTTCATTTCCTACTATCCTTATCCTAATTATCTTAATTGTTATGATGTGTGTAACAGGATTATATCTTGGATTTGCTAGTGCACTTTGGGAGTTTCTTAGCCAGCTTGGTGACTCCATATTTTTCACTATTTCAGCAAGTCTTTTGTAAGCATTAAACTTTCAGCACTACATTTTTATCTTATGTGTACATCTATTTGCTTCCTAAAATAGGAATGGGACTCCTTTCCTATATATGTGTATGATGATCCTCCTTTCCTACAGTAGTATAGCACTTGCAGTATGGCACTTGCAGTAGTATGGCACTTGCAGTAGTGGTGCCTCATGAGTCTGATTCAGATTTGAATTGTTTCAGAAATTGGTATGACCAAAGATGCTATTGTATATAAATGGGCTCTTTAGAACTGTTCTTCATCTTCTGAGTGCTGTTGTATAGAAATATGCTGAATTTTCTGCTCTGATTGTTGCTCAAAGAAATTTAGCAAAAAATGGGTTCTGGGAGGCGCGCTGCTGCTTGAGGCCCTTGAGAGGCCCTTAGTGTCGTGATGATTTTGCAGGTACCCAGAGAGGCCCTTGAGTTTGCGGAATGTCGATTAACTTCCGTTCGGCAAATTCGGTACTCCATATGTCCTATTTTCAGCAAAGGTCATGCTGAAATTTTCCGTGAATTTTAGCATGACTTTGCTAAAATCGGACATATAGAAGTACTTGCTACTAATGCATGGGCAGGGTATCTTAGTACTTAATTAAGTAGGATCAACTGCCCTTTATTCTTGCTACATTAAACATAGGTGGCAATAGAGCCAAGTGATTAGGCCCAACTTAGAATTCTCCTCAGCATCGATAAACCCTAGATGATAAACCCAACATATGTGGCAATAGAGCCAAGTGATTAGTGCCAAGTGAATAGGCCCAACCTAGGGTGCCTCGGCATCGATAAACCCTAAATGATGAAAACTTAACTTAGCATTTAGGGTGCCTCGGCGTCGACAAACCCTAAATGATAAAACCTTGGCTTTTAGGGTGCCTCGGTGTCGATGAGAATCTAAATGATGTACGCTTAGGCTTTTAGGGTGCCTCGGCGTCGACAAACCCTAAATGATAAAAGATTAGCTTTTAGGATGCCTCGGTGTCGACAAACCCTAAATGATGAGACCATGATCTTGTTCCTTGACAATAACCAACTTTTGACCAAACTGTTTTCCTATTTAGAATGAAACATGGCCAACAACGATGAGGCGGCGGTTTGGGCAGGCAAGCAATCAGGGAGCTGTCCCGGAGATGGAGGAACAACCTCACCGCTATGAGGGCGCCCGGAAGACACGATCCTGACTACACAACCCCTAGTGGCGTCGGGGATGACACCACTGATGGTGCCGAGAGATGCCACCAGCGATGATGGCGGCGCACACAGATGGCAGCCAACCGAAGAAGCAAAGGAAGGACCGGCGCCCGAATAAACAGCACCCTCAGGAGGAATTTACTCAAGTGGACTCCACGGGCATCCAGCGGACCCAAACATATAGTCAAGAATTTTCGCTTCAGCTCGGTGCATTCTCCGGAGCACCATCTCGATTAACACGAGAACCTTAGGCATAAGGACCGAGGAATTTGCTAACCTCCTCTTCACAAAGCTACGAGCGATACAAGTTCCCGCTGATTTTGAAAACACACGCCTCTCGGGGAATAAATTGAGCAGTGCCGCCCTCACGAGGATGAGCGGCCTTGTCTACTTGGAGAAGCGGTGAAGAGAATGATTGATAAAGGTGATAGTTATGAGAAGATCAAAGCGAAATATTCTTGATCAGCGAAGATGACTACAAGGAGTTCAAGATCAAGTCGAGGCGATCGCAACCTCGAATCAATTCGTGGGGGAAAGAAATGCGGGAGTTGAACTTAGGGAACACAAACTCGGTCCGGCGGTGATAGAGTGGCGGAGCCTATATGGGACAAGGAGGGCGGCGGGCGTGCCGAGCAAGGTCTACCGCCCGGCAAAATACAGCGGTGACAAGCAGACCAGGAACTTTGTCGGGCCCGGTACAAGGAGGACCCGATAACAAAGGAGCTTACCACGGATCCGAAGACCAGGCGCTTGAGCTTGTTACAGTAAGGAATACACCCAGCGTAATTAGCTCCATATGGTTGCACTCTAATTAATCCCCAATATTTCTAAATGGTTCATGTTCCTTCCGCAGGAAAGTAAAAGCAGTAGCGCGGGGTCGTCTCAGAGCTCCCCTTTCGACACCCCTTTAAATAGGGCATTGAACATAATGAAAAACAAGGATAATCTCACTAAGCCGACGTCAGCTGGTCGTGTGGCCGACAAAGGCTTGTCCACAAAATGGGGTCATACTATACGCTGGTGTGCGGAAGGAGAAAAAGACCAGCTCGGAAAGCCAAGCCTTGCGAGCTTGAAGCACTCAAGGCACAAGTGGCGTGGATTCGGAGCTTGTCCAAGAGCAAGTGGAATAACAAGCTGGGAGCAAGCTCAGCGCCAAGGTGCCTACGTTGATTCATGGGCGGCGGCGTGGATTGCAGGCGGCCAGCGAGGCCTCCCGGTTCCCGGCTTCACGGCCAGCAACTTCGCATAGCCTTGGCGGCGGCGCCATTGGTGTCTCCGGCGGCGCCATTGGTGTCTCGGTGGGCGGTATTGTGTCTCGGCGCCCGACACCGGGCATTGGAGCTTAATGCACCGGGTGTCGCCCGGCGGCACCTCGCCGACAAAGCCCCCTCCGTCGATTTTACGCGCGCGTTGGCGGTGCCTGCGACATTAGCCAGCTCGGCGGCATCACGGTAACTAAGCCTCTCGGCGATGAATTCATCTCCTTGCCTTTGACTAGGCATCCTGGCGCCCTACATGTTTCGCGAGCGCCGCCGCGTTCCTTGCACTCTTGTGCGCCGTGGCGGCGAGTTGGTCGATGTCGCCAAGGCAGAATCGTTCAACGGGCAACCGCATGTTCCACGGTAATCCGATGGCACCCACAGCGTATAGGGTTGAAGTGGTTGGTGCTGCCGGCTGTGACGAGCTGTTACCTCGATTCGACCGGCGGGGCGGCGAAGAAGATGAGATGACCCTCGGCGCTGCATAAACGGCCCTGCTTTGGCGAAGAGCGGTTCGTTTGAGGCGAGGACACCACCCACAGAACAAGACCGCCCGATCGTGCGGTGCCAAGCCATGGCAAAAACGCCGCCACGCTACGGACCTGCTGGACATCCCTATGCACGAGATCCGGATAGCCCTATAGCACGAGATCCGGACAGCCCTATGGCATAGGATCCGGACGGCGGCGACAACGACGACGATACATTTACCAAAGTTATTAAGTACTTTGCCGAACATGGAGTGCTGTGGCGAGTTCTGCGGACCTCTTTCTCAAGAACCCAACCAAGGCGACCGCGATCTGGCTGGTGCGGCGGTGAAATCAATTACAGCGAGCGTAAATGCGGCGTTCAGTTCTCGAGACCGCCTCCGGCTCCGCCTTCACCAAGCCTCGAGATAGCTGAGGTGCAAAATATTATCAGCCCAACACGCTCA
Organism: Aegilops longissima; assembly: GCA_021605205.1. Lineage (NCBI taxonomy): Eukaryota > Viridiplantae > Streptophyta > Magnoliopsida > Poales > Poaceae > Aegilops > Aegilops longissima. The sequence continues at coordinate 50,729,371 of CM038681.1, read as the reverse complement.
AGAAGGCGGTGCATGAGCAGAAATCGGTCCCATTACAGGAGATCAAGAAGAAGGGCGGAAGCGAAAGACTAACAAGAGCCGGTTCGAGCCAGCCGGCACCGAGTTCGATCCGTGCTCGGGGCGGGCCACCTTCACCTAAGGATATCTCGAGGAGGTGCATGTGGCGGGTAGGCGATGCTACCGCCAAATATGTTGAATGCTGCAACCGGTGCTATCTGAGTCTGCACGACAGTGTTCTTTCTTTGGAGAAGCGGCGTCGAGAGAGAATGATGTGGCATACCTGGTTTTCGTGGCCAAGGTGCGGAGGGCAAGGGCTTTGTTGATGGCGACATTGAAGTGCGATCGTCCTGCGGTTTGATGACATCTTTGCTATGTTTAACCTTCATCCGCTGCACTACACCTTCGTTCGGCTGTTTTGCTGAGTATGGAATCACGGATCATTAGAGACAAGACCGGACATCGTGATAGTGACCCCTTCTACATGCGTGTCAAGCACTTGAGCAGCGCTGGGGACCGCCAAGTTGCGAGTTCACACCTCGAAGGCGTCATTCGGCAAACCGGATAAGGATAACTTCCTTGTGGCTTACTTTCCGAGTAAGTCATCCCTTAACCGCCTGTAACATATGATTTCTTAGATTTCGATCGTTCTTTTTTTCTAACGTTCCGTGTTACGTGCGGTGACACATTGCACTCATCCTCCTAAGCCCGAAATATTCCATGGCCACGTATTTCGACCGAACCGTAACTCCAAGATAGACTACACAAATGTCAAGAAAGTTCTTGATGATGTTCTCCCGGCTCGCCAAATCTAGAGCACCTTCACGGGGCAGTTCGTAAATGCAGCAAGCACACTTCTCACACAATACAAAGTTCTGCTGCGTCAAGCAGCCGCTGGTGATCGAAGGATGCCTACTCGCCCTCCATCACATGCGAGCGATCGTGAGGACCATCATCACCTTCGCTACGAGATAGTCTCAAAGATTGGGTCGCGAGGTTGTCCGCAACCGGGGCGAACCTCGGACAAAATTCTTCGCATCCGATCGAGTTTGCGGACATCATCCATCAAGATGTCCTTCATACCTCGGGCTGTTCTTCCGCGAGATATCAACCGTCCAACAGTGAGATAGATGAAAGCGCTACAAATGCAGGGTGACAACAACGCGATTTCATGACCATCCTGACGGGCGGCGGCTTCATCCGCTCTGTCCGATGAGTCGAGTGAAAGTAGTGATGTGTAGTTACGAAACATTGATTGGCTCATGTTGTAATTAAACTTTAATGAATTCGTATGTCTCTTTGGTTTGGACAGTCGTTCAACTTAGATGTAATCGATGCTATTTATTAGTAGGACCATGAATCGTGCTATTAATGTCTTGCTTTTCTCTTTCGATCCTTTTGTTGCATACTTACATATTGCTTATGTATTGTATTTGTTTGGCTTGTGCATAGAGATGCCGTCGTATGTCTTGTACAAGGGTAAGGTTCGAGTCTCTGACGGTTGGGAGGAGTGTCGGAGACAGGTTCAACGTTCAGCGGTAATAGTTACAAAGGTACACCACTAGGGCGGGCCGAATCTAGATCGCCCGCTATCTAGCGGGAGAGAGGAGGGCGTTGGAGGAACGGATGAAGACCAGTTTGATCGCGATGATGCTCATCGTGATGACCGCATCTCTCTTCTATGTGATGGTAGTTTAGATGATCGATATCGACTTTGTAATGTGAAGACAAACTCGATACTTTCATGGTCTTGAGACTTGTAATGTTTTATCTTTGTTCGGTCTTTTGAATTGGGAGACTAATATGATGAATTGTATTCAGAGACTAATCTTCTATTGTATTCGATGAATCTCTGTTGTTGTTGTGCTGCTGTCTATATTTTGTCCAATAATATATTTTGTAAGCTGTGCAAAAATCAGAAAAGCAAAAAAAACAAATATTCATACTAATGGCGCATCACCTCCAGGTGCGCCATTAGTATATAAAGATACTAATGGCGCATCACAACAGTGCGCCATTAGTATGACAAAACACATAGTTACGTATGGCCCCGGAAGTACACTAATGGCGCATGGTGTTACATACTAATGGCGCACTAGGTGGTGCGCCATTAGTATACCAGAATACTAATGGTGCACCGGTGGTGCGCCATTAGTAAAAATACTAGTGGCGTGATACTAATGGCGCACGGTAGTGCGCCATTAGTAAACTTTAAACTCAGTCTTGCCCGTTAGTAGGGCCCTCTCGGTAATGCATCACTTAAGCCTTCCAAGCATTGCAACTAATGAGTTAGTTGCAGGATGATGTATTACAGAGCAGTAAAGAGACTTGGCGATACGAGATTGAACTAGGTATTGAGATACCAGCGATCGAATCTCGGGCAAGTAACATACCGATGACAAAGGACAAGCGTATGTTGTTATGCGGTCGACCGATAAAGGTCTTCGTAGAATATGTAGGAGCCAATATGAGCATCCAGGTTCCGCTAATGGTTATTGACGGAGGCGTGTCTCGGTCATGTCTACATAGTTCTCGAACCCGTAGGGTCCATTGCAACAACGTTCGATGACAGTTATATTATGAGTTTATATGTTTTGATGTACCGACGGTTGTTGGTCGGATGTGATCGGGGACATGACGAGGAAGTCTCGAAATGGTCGAGACATGAAGATTGATATATTGGAAGCCTATGTTTGGATATCGAAGTGTTCGGGTGAAATCTGGATTTTCTGGAGTCGAGGAGGTTACGGAACCCCTCGGTGACTTAATGGGCCTTATTGGGCCTTGGTGGAAGAGAGGAGGCGGCCGGGACAGGGCGCCCTCCCCCTAGTCCGAATAGGACAAGGAGAGAGGCGCGCCCCCCCTTTCCTTCCTCCCTCCACCTCTTCCCCTCTCTCCCTAGTCCAACATGGAAAGGGGAGTCCTACTCGGTAGGAGTAGGACTCCTCAGCCGCCTCCTCCTCCGGCGGCCGCACCTCGCCTTGCTCCTTTATATAAGGGGGCAGGGGGGCACCCTAGAGACACAACAATTGATCATTGATCTCTTAGCCGTGTGCGTTGCCCCCCTCCACCATAGTCCACCTCGATAATACTGTAGCGGTGCTTAGGCGAAGCTCTGCGTCGGTAGAACATCAAGATCGTCACCACGTCATCATGCTGAAGAAACTCTCCCTCAACACTCGGCTGGATCGGAGTTCGGGGGACTTCATCGGGCTGAACATGTGCTGAACTCGGATGTGCCGTACGTTCGGTACTTGATCGGTCGGATCGTGAAGACGTACGACTACATCAACCGCGTTGTGCTAACGCTTCGCTTTCGTTCTACGAGGGTACGTAGACAACACTCTCCCCTCTCGTTGCTATGCATCACCATGATCTTGCGTGTGCGCAGGAAATTTTTTGAAATTACTAAGATCCCCAACAGTTTTATGCGTAGATGTCATATGCACGAGTAGAACACAAGTGAGTTGTGGGCGGTATAAGTCATACTGCTTACCAGCATGTCATACTATGGTTCAGCGGTATTGTTGGATGAAGCGGCCCGGACCGACATTACAGCGTCTGTTGACGAGACTGGTTCTACCGGCGTGCTTTGCACACAGGTGGCTGGCGGGTGTCGGTTTCTCCAACTTTAGTTGAATTGAGTGTGCTCGCATGCGGTGCTTGAGAAGGTTAAAACAGCACCAACTTGACAAACTATCGTTGTGGTTTTTGATGCGTGGTAAAACGGTTCTTGCTAAGCGCGTAGCAGCCACGTAAAACTTGCAACAACAAAGTAGAGGGCGTCTAACTTGTTTTGCAGGGCATGTTGTGATGTGATATGGTCAAGACATGATGCTAAATTTTATTGTATGAGATGATCATATTTTGTAACGAGTTATCGGCAATTGGCGAGAACCATATGGTTGTCGCTTTATTGCATGCAATGCAATCATACTGTAATGCTTTACTTTATCACTAAGCAGTAGCGATAGTTGTAGAAGCATAAGATTGGCGAGGCGACAACGATGCTACGATGGAGATCAAGGTGTCGCGCCGGTGGCGATGGCGATCATGGAGGTGCTTGGAGATGGAGATCACAAGCACAAGATAATGATGGCCATATCATATCACTTATATTGATTGCATATGATGTTTATCTTTTATGCATCTTATCTTGCTTTGATTGGCGGTAGCATTATAAGATGATCTCTCACTAAATTTCAATATAAAAGTGTTCTCCACAGTATGAACCATTGCCAAAGTTAAATGCGTGCCCGACACCACGTGATGATCGGGTGTGATAAGCTCTCGTCCATCTACAACGGGTGCAAGCCAGTTTTGCACCGCAGAATACTCGAGTTAAACTTGGCGAGCCTAGCATATGCAGATATGGCCTCGGAACACTGAGACCGAAAGGTTGGCGTGAATCATATAGTAGATATGATCAACATATTGATGTTCACCATTGAAAGCTACTCCATTTCACGTGATGATGGGTTATGGTTTAGTTGATTTGGATCACGTGATCACTTAGAGATTAGAGGATGTCTTTCTAAGTGGGAGTTCTTAAGTAATATGATTAACTGAACTTAAATTTATCATGAACTTAGTACTGATAGTATCTTGCTTGTCTATGTTGATTATAGATAGATGGCCCGTGTTGTTGTTCGTTGAATTTTAATGCGTTCCTTGAAAGCAAAGTTGAAAGATGATGGTAGCAATTACGGACTGGGTCCGTAACGAGATTATCCTCATTGCAGCCTGAGAAATTACGTCTGGAAGCACCGCTGGGTGCCGAGCCTGCTGCAGAAGCAACACGAGATGTTATGAGCGTCTGCGAGCAAAAGTGATGACTACTCAATAGTTCAGTGTGCCATGCTTTACGGCTTTGAACCGGGTCTTCAACGGCGTTTTGAGCGTCATGGAGCATATGAGATGTTCTAGGAGTTGAAGTTAATATTTCAAGCAAATGCCGGATTGAGAGATATGAAGTCTCCAATAAGTTCTATAGCTGCAAGATGGAGGAGAATAGTTACGTCGTTGAGCATATACTCAAAATGTGCGGGTATAATAATCACTTGATTCAAGCTGGAGTTAATCTTCCGGATGATAGCGATTGACAAAATTCTCAATCACGCCACCAAGCTACAAGAGATTCATGATGAACTATAACATGCAAGGGATGGATAAGGCGATTCGAGCTCTTCGCCAATGCTAAAGGCTGCGGAGGTAGAAATCAGAAGGAGCATCAAGTGTTGATGGTCAACAAGACCACTATTTTAAAGAAAAGGGCAAAGGGAAGAAGAAGGGGCGTCAATAAGAACAGCAAGCAAGTTGTTGCTCGGGAGAAGAAACCCATATGCGGACCTAAGCACTGGCCCGAGAGTGCTTCTCACAAGCGGACTAGTCCTTTGGGCGGAACTGCCCCAAGTATTTGGCGGATAAGAAGGTGTTGGGGAGCGTAGTAATTTCAAAAAATTCCTCGCACCGCAAGATCATGGTGATGCATAGCAGCGAGAGGAGAGTATAGTCCACGTACCCTCGTGAGACCAGCGAGCGTTATGACAACGCGGTTGATGTAGTCGTGCGTCTTCACGATCCGACCGATTCAAGTACCGAGCGTCGACACCTCCGAGTTCAGCACATTCAGCTCGATGGCGATCCCGGACTCCGATCCGGTAGAGGTGTCGGGGGCGAGTTCCGTCGACCTGACGGTGTGGTGGCGATGATGATGTTCTACCGGCGAGGGCTTAGCCTAAGCACCGCAGCGATATGACCGAGGTGGAATATGGTGGAGGGGCACCGCCTGAGCTAAGGAACAATCACGAAGATCAACTTGTGTCTATGGGGTGTCCCCTGCCCCGTATATATAGGAGTAGAGGAGGGAAGGGCGGCCCTCTCTATGGCGCACCTAGGGAGTCCTACTCCCCACGGGGTAAGATTCCCCTTTCTAATAGAACTAGGAGCCCTTCCAAGTAGTAGGAGTAGGAGGAAGGAAAGGGAAGGAAAAAGAAGAAGGAAGGAAGGGCGCCCCTTCCTAGTCAATTCGAACCAGACCAAGGGGAGGAGTGCGGCCACCCTTGAGGCCCTTTTCCTTCTTTCCCGTATGGCCCAATAAGGCCCAATACATATTCCCGTAACTCTCCGGTACTCCGAAAAATACCCGAATCACTCGGAACCTTTCCGATGTCCGAATATAGTCGTACAATATATGGATCTTTACATCTCGACCATTTCGAGACTCCTCGTCATGTCCACGATCTCATCCGGGACTCCGAACTCCTTCGGTACATCAAAACTCATAAACTCATAATAAAATTCTTAAGCGTGCGGACCCTACGGGTTCGAGAACTATGTAGACATGACCGAGACCCGTCTCCGGTCAATAACCAATAGCGGAACCTAGATTCTCATATTGCCTCCTACATATTCTACGAAGATCTTTATCGGTCAGACCGCATAACAACATACGTTGTTCCCTTTATCATCGGTATGTTACTTGCCCGAGATTCGATCGTCGGTATCTCAATACCTAGTTCAATCTCATTACGGAAAGTCTCTTTACTCGTTCCGTAATACATCATCCATAACTAACTCATTAGTTGCAATGCTTCAAGGCTTAAGTGAAGTGCATTACGAGAGGGCCGAGAGATACCTCTCAGAGCATTGGAGTGACAAATCCTAATCTCGAAATCGCCAACCCAACAAGTACCTTCGGAGACACCTGTAGAGCACCTTTATAATGACCCGATTACGTTGTGATGTTTGGTAGCACACAAAGTGTTCCTCCGATAAGCAGGAGTTGCATAATCTCATAGTTATAGGAACATGTATAAGTCATGAAGAAAGCAATAGCAACATACTAAGCGATCAGTGCTAGGCTAACGGAATGGGTCATGTCAATCACATCATTCTCCTAATGATGTGATCCGTTAATCAAATGACAACTCTTTTGTCCATGGCTAGGAAACATAACCATCTTTGATAAGCGAGCTAGTCAAGTAGAGGCATACTAGTGACACTATGTTTGTCTATGTATTCACACATGTATTATGTTTCCGGTTAATACAATTCTAGCATGAATAATAAACATTTATCATGATATAAGAAATAAATAATAACTTTATTATTGCCTCTAGGGCATATTTCCTTGAGTCTCCCACTTGCACTAAAGTCAATAATCTAGTTCACATCGCCATGTGATTTAACACCAATATTCACATCTGTATGTGATTAATACCCATAGTTCACATCATCATGTGACCAACACCCAAAGGTTTACTAGAGTCAATAATCTAGTTCACATCACTATGTGATTAACACCCAAAGAGTACTAAGGTGTGATCATGTTTTGTTTGTGAGAGAAGTTTAGTCAGCAGGGTTGCCACATTCAGATCCGTATGTATTTTACAAATTTCTATGTCAACAATGCTCTGCGGAGCTACTCTAGCTAATTGCTCCCACTTTCAATATGTATCCAGATTGAGACTTAGAGTAATCTAGATCGGTGTCAAAACTTGCATCGATGTAACCCTTTCACGGCGAACCTTTTGTCACCTCCATAATCGAGAAACATATCCTTATTCCACTAAGGATAATTTTGACCGCTGTCGATGATCTACTCCTAGATCACTATTGTACTCCTTGCCAAAATCAGTGTAGGGTATACAATAGATCTGGTACACAGCATAGCATACTTTATAGAACCTATGGTGAGGTATAGGGAATGACTTTCATTCTCTTTCTATTTTCTGCCGTGGTCGAGTTTTGAGTCTTACTCAATTTCACACCTTGTAACACAGGCAAGAACTCTTTCTTTGACTATTCCATTTTGAACTACTTCAAAATCTTGTCAAAGTATGTACTCATTGAAAAAACTTATCAAGCGTCTTGATCTATCTCTATAGATCTTGATGCTCAATATATAACAGATTCATCGAGGTTTTCTTTGAAAAACTCCTTTCAAACACTCCTTTATGCTTTGCAGAATAATTCTACATTATTTCCGATCAACAATATGTCATTCACATATACTTATCAGAAATATTGTAGTGCTCCCACTCACTTTCTTGTAAATCAGGGTTCACATGAAGTCTGTATAAAACTATATGCTTTGATCAACTTATCAAAGCGTATATTCAACTCGAGATGCTTGCACAGTCCATAGATGGATCGCTGGAGCTTGCACATTTTGTTAACACCTTTAGGATCTACAAAGCCTTTTGGTTGCATCATATACAACACTTATTTAATAATTCCATTAAGGAATGTAGTTTTGTTTATCCATTTGCCAGATTTCATAAAATGCGGCAATTGTTAACATGATTCGGACAGACTTAAGCATAGATACGAGTGAGAAACTCTCATCGTAGTCAACACCTTGAACTTGTCGAAAACCTTTTGCGACAATTCTAGCTTTGTAGATAGTAACACTACTATCAGGGTCTGTCTTCCTCTTGAAGATCCATTTAATCTCAATTGCTTAACGATCATCGCGCAAGTCAACCAAAGTCCACACTTTGTTCTCATACATGGATCCCATCTCAGATTTCATGGCTTCAAGCCATTTTGCGGAATCTGGGCTAACCATCTCTTCTTCAAAGTTCGTAGGTTTGTCATGTTTTAGTAACATAACTTCCAGAACAGGATTACCGTACCACTCTGGTGTGGATCTTACTCTGGAAGACCTACGAGGTTCTGTAGTAACTTAATCTGAAGTTTCATGATCATCATCATTAACTTCCTCACTAATTGGTGTAGGAATCACTGGAACTGGTTTATGTGATGTACTACTTTCCAATTCGTAAGAAGGTACAATTACCTTATTAAGTTCTACTTTCCTCCCAATCACTTCTTTCGAGAGAGACTCCTTCTCTAGAAAGGATCTATTCTCAGCAACAAATTTGCCTTCGGATCTATGATAGAAGGTGTACCCAACAATTTCGTTTGAGTATCTTATGAAGATGCAGTTCTCCGATTTGGGTTCGAGCTTATCATTTTGAAACTTTTAACATAAGCATCGCAACTCAAACTTTAAGAAAGCGACAACTTAGGTTTATTGCTAAACCATAGTTCATACGGTGTCGTCTCAGCGGTTTAGATGGTGCCCTATTTAGCGTGAATGCAGCTGTCTCTAATGCATAACCCCAAAATGATATTGGTAAATCGGTAAGAGACATCATTGATCGCACCATATCAAATAAAGTCGGTTATGAAGTTCGGACACACCATTATCTGTGGTGTTCCAGGTGGCATGAGTTTGTGAAACTATTCCACATTGTTTAACAGAAGGCCAAACTCGTAAGTCAAATATTTTACTTCTGCGGTCATATCGTAGAAAACTTTTATTTTCTTGTTACGATGATTCTCCACTTCACTATGAAATTCTTTGAACTTTTCAAATGTTTCAGACTTATGTTTCATCAAGTAGATATACCCATATCTGCTCAAATCATCTATGAAGGTCAGAAAATAATGATACTTGTCACGAGCCTTAATATTCATCGGACCACATACATCAGTATGTATGATTTCCAACAAACCTGTTGCTCGCTTCATTGTTCGGAGAAGCGAGTCTTAGTCATCTTGCCCATGAGGCATGGTTACAAAGCATCAAGTGATTCATAATCAAGTGATTCCAAAAGTCCATTAGCATGGAGTTTCTTCATGCGCTTTACACCAATATGACCTAGCGGCGGTGCCACAAACAAGTTGCACTATCATTATTAACTTTGCATCTTTTGGTTTCAATATTATGAATATGTGTATCACTACGACCGAGATCCAACAAACCATTTTCATTGGGTGTGTAACCATATAAGGTTTTATTCATGTAAACAGAACAACAATTATTCTCTAACTTAAATGAATAACTGTTTTGCAATAAACATGATCAAATCATATTCATGCTCAACGCAAACACCAAATAACACTTATTTAGGTTCAACACTAATCCCGAAAGTATAGGGAGTGTGCGATGATGATCATATCAATTGGAACTATTTCCAATACACATCGTCACTTCACCCTTAACTAGTTTCTATTCATTCGCAACTCTGTTTGAGTTACTACTCTTAGTAACTGAACCAGTATCAAATACCGAGGATTACTACTGAAACGCTAGTAAAATACACATCAATAATCTGTATGTCAAATATACCTTTGTTCACTTTGTCATCCTTCTTATCTGCCAAATACTTGGGGTAGTTCCGCTTCCAGTGACCACTTCCATTGCAGCAAAAGCACTTAGTCTCAGGCTTAGGTCCATACTTGGGCTTCTTCACTTGAGCAGCAACTTGCTTGTCATTCTTCTTGAAGTTCCCCTTCTTCCCTTTGCCCTTTTCTTGAAACTAGTGGTCTTGTCAACTATCAACACTTGATGTTTTTCTTGATTTCTACCTTCGTCGATTTCAGCATCACGAAGAGCTTGGGAATCGTTTCCGTTATCCCTTGCATATTACGGTTCATCACGAAGTTCTACTAACTTGGTGATGGTGACTAGAGAATTCTGTCAATCACTATCTTATCTGGAAGATTAACTCCCGCTTGATTCAAGCGATTGTAGTACCCAGACAATCTGAGCACATGCTCACTAGTTGAGCGATTCTCCTCCATCTTTTAACTATAGAACTAGTTGGAGACTTCATATCCCTCAACTCGGGTATTTGCTTGAAATATTAACTTCAACTCCTGGAACATCTCATATGGTCCATGACGTTCAAAACGTTTTTGAAGTCCCGATTCTAAGCCGTTAAGCATGTGCACTAAACTATCAAGTAGTCATCATATTGAGCTAGCCAAACGTTCATAACGTCTGCATCTGCTCCTGCAATAGGTCTGTCACCTAGCGGTGCATCAAGGACATAATTTTTCTGTGCAGCAATGAGGATAAACCTCAGATCACGGATCCAATCCGCATCATTGCTACTAACATCTTTCAACACAGTTTTCTCTAGGAACATATTAAAATAAACATATGAAAGCAACATCGGGAGCTATTCATCTACAACATAATTTGCAAAATACTATCAAGTACTAAGTTCATGATAAATTTAAGTTCAATTAATCATATTACTTAAGAAATCCCACTTAGACAGACATCTCTCTAGTCATCTAAGTGATCACGTGATCCAAATCAACTAAACCATGTTCGATCATCACGTGAGATGGAGTAGTTTCAATGGTGAACATCACTATTTTGATCATATCTACTATATGATTCACGCTCAACCTTTCGGTCTCCGTGTTCCGAGGCCATATCTGTTATATGCTAGGCTTGTCAAGTTTAACTTGAGTATTCGCGTGTGCAACTGTTTTGCACCGTTGTATTTGAGCGTAGAGCCTATCACACCCGATCATCACGTGGTGTCTCAGCACGAAGAACTTTCATAGCGGTGCATACTCGGGAGAACACTTATACCTTGATAATTTAGTGAGAGATCATCTTATAAAGCTACCGCCAACTAAGCAAAATAAGATGCATAAAGATAAACATCACATGCAATCAAAATATGTGACATGATATGGCCATCATCATCTTGTGCCTTTGATATTCATCTCCAAAGCACCGTCATGATCACCATCGTCACCGGTGCGACACCTTGATCTCCATCGTAGCATCGTTGTCGTCTCGCCAATCTTATGCTTCTCGACTATCGCTACCGCTTAGTGATAAAGTAAAGCATTACAGGCGATTGCATTGCATACAATAAGCGACAACCATATGGCTCCTGCCGATTGCCGATAACTTCGGTTACAAAACATGATCATCTCATACAATAAAATTTAGCATCGTGTCTTGACCATATCACATCACAACATGCCCTGCAAAAACAAGTTAGGCGTCCTCTACTTTGTTGTTGCAAATTTTACGTGGCTGCTACGGGCTTAGCAAGAACCAATCTTACCTACGCATCAAAACCACAACGATAGTTTGTCAAGTTGGTGTTGTTTTAACCTTCGCAAGGACCGGGCATAGCCATACTCGGTTCAACTAAAGTTGGAGAAACTGACACCCGCCAGCCACCTGTGTGCAAAGCACGGCGGTAGAACCAGTCTCGCGTAAGCGTACGCGTAATGTCGGTCCGGGCCGCTTCATCCAACAATACCGCCGAACCAAAGTATGACATGCTGGTAAGCAGTATGACTTATATCACCCACAACTCACTTGTGTTCTACTCGTGCATATAACATCAACACATAAAACCTAGCTCTGATACCACTGTTGGGAAGCGTAGTAATTTCAAAAATTCCTCGCACCGCGCAAGATCATGGTGATGCATAGCAGCGAGAGGGGAAGTATAGTCCACGTACCCTCGTGAGCCCGGCGGGCGTTATGACAACCTGGTTGATGTAGTCGTGCGTCTTCACGATCCGACCGATTCAAGTACTGAGCGTCGGCACCTCCGAGTTCAGCACGTTCAGCTCGATGGCGATCACGGACTCGATCCAGCAGGGTGTCGGGGATGAGTTCTGTCGACGGCGGTGTCGTGGCGATGATGATGTTCTTCCGGCGCGAGGCTTCGCCTAAGCACCGCAACAATATGACCGAGGTGGAATATGGTGGAGGGGGCACCGCCTGCAGCTAAGGAGCGATCACGAAGATCAACTTGTGTGTCTATGGGGTGTCCCCTGCCCCGTATATAAAGGAGTGGAGGAGGGGGGGCCGGCCTCTCTATGGCGCGCCCTAGGGAGTCCTACTCCCCGGGAGTAGTATTCCCCTTTCTAGTAGAACTAGGAGCCCTTCAAGTAGTAGGAGTAGGAGGAAGGAAGGGAAGGGAAAGGAGAAGGAAGGAAGGCGCCCCCTTCCCTAGTCAATCGGACCAGACCAAGGGGAGAATGCGGCCACATAGGCCCTTTTCCTTCTTCCGTATGGCCCAATAAGGCCCAATACATATTCCCGTAACTCTCCGGTACTCCGAAAAATACCTGAATCACTCGGAACCTTTCCGATGTCTGAATATAGTCGTCCAATATATCGATCTTTACGTCTCGACCATTTCGAGACTCCTCGTCATGTCCCCGATCTCATCCGGGACTCCGAACTCCTTCGGTACATCAAAACTCATAAACTCATAATAAAACTATCATCGAAACCTTAAGCGTGCGGACCCTATGGGTTCGAGAACTATGTAGACATGACCGAGACACGTCTCCGGTCAATAACCAATAGCGGAACCTGGATGCTCATATTGGCTCCTACATATTCTACGAACATCTTTATCGGCAGACCGCATAACAACATACGTTGTTCCCTTTGTCATCGGTATGTAACTTGCCCGAGATTCGATCGTTGGTATCTCAATACCTAGTTCCATCTCGTTACCGGCAAGTCTCTTTACTCGTTACATAATACATCATCCTGCAACTAACTCATTAGTTGCAATGCTTGCAAGGCTTAAGTGATGTGCATTACCGAGAGGGCCCAGAGATACCTCTCCGACAATCGGAGTGACAAATCCTAATCTCGAAACACGCCAACCCAACAAGTACCTTTGGAGACACACTGTAGAGCACCTTTATAATCACCCATTTACGTTGTGACGTTTGGTAGCACACAAAGTGTTCCTCCGATAAGCAGGAGTTGCATAATCTCATAGTTATAGGAACATGTATAAGTCATGAAAGAAAGCAATAGCAACATACTAAGCGATCAGTGCTAAGCTAACGGAATGGGTCATGTCAATCACATCATTCTCCTAATGATGTGATCCGTTAATCAAATGACAACTCTTTTGTCCATGGCTAGGAAACATAACCATCTTTGATAAACGAGCTAGTCAAGTAGAGGCATACTAGTGACACTATGTTTGTCTATGTATTCACACATGTATTATGTTTCCGGTTAATACAATTCTAGCATGAATAATAAACATTTATCATGATATAAGGAAATAAATAATAACTTTATTATTGCCTCTAGGGCATATTTCCTTCAGGAAGGATGGCAAGGTGAACAAAGGTATATGTGATATACATGTTATTGATGTGTACCTTACTAGAGCTCGTAGTAGCACTTTGGGTATTTGATCTTGGTTACATTGCTAATATTTGCAACTCCAAACAGGGACTACGGATTAGCGAACACCTGCTAAGGGGCGAGGTGACGATCTTGGCGTGGGAAATGGTTCCAAAGTTGATGTGATCGTGGTGTTGACCGCTACCTCTACATCTACCTTGGGATTAGTTTTAGACCCTAAATAATTGTTATTTGGTGCGGCGTTGAGCATGAACATTATATCTTGATCTTGTTTGATGCGAGACGGTTATTCATTTAAATCAGCGAATAATAGTTGTTCTATTTATATGAGTAATATCTTTTATGGTCATGCACCCTTGAAGAATGGTCTATTTTTAATGAATCTCGATAGTAGTGATACACATATTCATAATGTTGAAGCCAAAAGATGCAGAGTTGATAATGATAGTGCAACTTATTTGTGGCACTGCCGTTTAGGTCATATCGGTGTAAAGCGCATGAAGAAACTCCATACAGATGACTAAAACGTGGATGACTAAAACGTGGACTTTTGGAACCACTTGATTATGAATCACTTGGTACTTGCGAACCGTGCCTCATGGGCAAGATGACTAAAACGTCGGTCTCCGGTACTATGGGGAGAGCAACAGATTTGTTGGAAATCATACATACAGATGTATGTGGTCCGATGAATGTTGAGGCTCGTGGCGGATATCATTATTTTCTCACCTTCACAGATGATCTAAGCAGATATGGGTATATCTACTTAATGAAACATAAGTCTGAAACATTTGAAAAGTTCAAAGAATTTCAGAATGAAGTTCAAAATCATCATAACAAGAAAATAAAGTTTCTACGATCTGATCGTGGAGGAGAATATTTGAGTTACGAGTTTGGTCTACATTTGAAACAATGCGGAATAGTTTCGCAACTCACGCCACCTTGAACACCACAGCGTAATGGTGTGTCGAGCGTCAAATGTCGTACTTTACTAGATATGGTGCGATCTATGATGTCTCTTACTAATTTACCGCTATCATTTTGGGGTTATGCTTTAGAGACAGCCGCATTCACGTTAAATAGGGCACCATCGAAATCCGTCGAGACGACGCCTTATGAACTATGGTTTGGCAAGAAACCAAAGTTGTCATTTATAAAAGTTTGGGGCTGCGATGCTTATGTGAAAAAGCTTCAACCTGATAAGTTCGAACCCAAATCAGATAAATGTGTCTTCATAGGATACCCAAAGGAGACTGTTGGGTACACCTTCTATCACAGATCCGAAGGCAAGACATTCGTTGCTAAGAATGGATCCTTTCTAGAGAAGGAGTTTCTATCGAAAGAAGTGAGTGGGAGGAAAGTAGAACTTGATGAGGCAACTGTACCAGCTCCCTTATTGGAAAGTAGTTCATCACAGAAACCGGTTTCTGCGACACCTACACCAATTAGTGAGGAAGTCAATGATGATGATCATGGAACTTCAGATCAAGTTATTACTGAACCTCGTAGATCAACCATAGTAAGATCCGCACCAGAGTGGTACGGTAATCCTGTTCTGGAAGTCATGCTACTAGATCATGACGAACCTACAAACTATGAAGAAGCGATGGTGAGCCCAGATTCCGCAAAATGGCTTGAAGCCATGAAATCTGAGATGGGATCCATGTATGAGAACACCTATGGGACCGGCGGACCGAGCCCCTTCGGTTCGATTGGGCGGAGGTTGCCGCGAAGAGCAGATCGGGCTGACACACGAGCAGTTTACCCAACTTTGGAGCTCTCGGAGATAATACTCCTACTGCTGCTTGTCGATTATATTGTGTTCTTGCTAGGGGCTGAGAGCTACAAGACCTAAGCGTGAGTGTCTCTGGTTTGAATGAGTGAACCCTCTTCTCGTTGTGCATGGGCCTCCTTTTATATGCTCAAGGGGTCACCCGACGGTGCAACGTGAACAAGGGCAAAAAAGGAAAATGAGTTGCGGTTGGTACAGCTACTTGTACAGTGTATCCTACCTAACCCTGACGGCAGGGGACAAAAGCACTAAATGCCCGTCCAAGTCGATTAAACAGTGCAGAAAGGGACCGTCAGGAGCGCCACCGTTGGCCACGATGGCCATCTTGTCAGCACCGCTTGCCACCGCGCCCCGCCGGCCTCACAGCCTCTTGCCACGCGCGCTTGGAAAGGTCCCATGGCGACACGTTGGTGGGTGAGCTGGAGGCGGAGGAACGGAGTGGTAATCTGTCGTGGCAAGCACCTTGCATGATTGTTGCCTTGTCGGCGTCCGGAAGCTTGTCGCTCACCGGGCCTTCCCGGCAAGCTCCTCTTGCCGGGGTCTTGTCTTCTAAATGCCTTGGTTGGCCTTCCCGACAAGCTCCTCTTGCCGGGGCCTTGTCTCCTTGGCTTGAATACTTTGTTCTTGAATGGCTCTAATGGAGCCACGGAGGACCTTGGCTATCACCAAGCTAGCCTTGCCGCGGGGTGCTGCGACTGCCCGTGCACGAGTTCGGGATACTAGGGTACCCCTACTATAGTACACCGACAGGAGCCCCGAACTGGGCCACACTGCAGTGCCGGCGCTGTTGGGCCAGGCCCAAAAGCAGTCTGCCCAGGCACACAGCGGTCTAGGTCACGCCGTAACTTGCTCCGGTCCCTACGTCCCCACGAACAGCCGCGTTGAAGCGGCGTCGTGGGAGAGATCGTGGGGTTTCTTTATTCGAGAAGCGAAACGTCCGCCCCTCTCCTCCCTATAAGCGGAAGCAGGGGCAGTCCGCCCACCTACGCCATTTGCTGTCCAATCTAAAAACCACCGCTGCTTCCCCTTCTTCTCAAGTGCGAAGAGGCAGCGCTCAAGTCCCCATCGCCACCAGTACCACCAACGCCGTCGGTCTCCCCACCGCCTCCGCCATGGCTCCGAAAGCCGACAAGGGAAGAGGCGTGAAATCGGCCGGCGCAGCGGCTCGCATGGCGCTGCGGAAGGCCGAACCATCTCCCCAGCTCGCCGCAAAGGCTGAGGCTACTACCTCTTACAGTCGACGGAGAGGCGGCGCATCCAGCGCATGAAGGTACTCCCAGCCGCTGCTTGAACTAGCCCCAACTGGGTATCCTTTCTTCGCATTATTCTTCTATTGCAGGCTCTGCCGCCCTTCTCGAATTCTTTGCGATATCATGAACACCTCTACGGGTTCCGCCTCCTTGATTTCACCCCAATGCTGTCTGACCATGGCAGTTTTCGCACACCTCTGCGAAAACTTTGTGAATCCACCAAGCGTAGCCCTCTTCCGCCATTTCTTCATTCCCGAGTCGAGAGAGAGCCACTTGCGGAGGGATTGCTTGGATCTCAAGGATCGGCAGAAGAAGCCTATCTAGAAGGAGAGCTCCGCAGCAAGTGGGAGGAGTGGAGGCAGATTGGTGTTGGATTGTAGAGGAGAACCCAGCGGCCTTTTACCGCCAGCGCCAAACCCCAATAGTCTGGCGGCAGCGATTGGAGCAACTTAGCGCCGGAGGATGCTAGATTGAAGATTATCGTAACCGGATCCTCGCCTCGGGCTTGCGGACTCATTGTAGGTGCCGTTAGGCGCGATTTCCTTCACCGCCGCATCGCTCCCTTGCAAGAGGAGGAGACCTGCTTGGGAGTTCGAATCGGCGGATATCATGAGGCTCGCCGGGCCTCAACTTCAATTTCACCGTCTTGGAGTTGGATCGCGATGCTCTTGGAGCTGTTCAAGCACGACCCGATCATCCCGAATGGTTCAGGTTGCGAGGTCGTTCCATTGTGCAATAATTCCTCGCTTCGACCGCATCCAGCGCAATGATGCCGTTGTCGACTCGCATGGAATTGTCCCAACTTGGCAAACCTGCCGATGGCGTCGTGCGGGTGTTCTTGACAACTTGGAAGAAGTGCCGATTCGCCCGGACGAGCGAAGGGCCTCACCGCGACACCAGCGGCGGCGAGATGCGGCGCGCCGCCACCAGGCTGGAAAGCGGCGGCAGCTGCCGCCTGGCGAATTTTGGGTTCACCGTGGAGGCGAGGCAGCAGCGGCGGCAAGCCTTGTCGGCGAAAGGTTTGCGGCGGAGGAGCTTGCCGAACTGAAGCCGAGTCGGGCGAACCCGCCGAGGCGCCTCTTCCCCACCATCTAGTAGCTTGCCGCAAGAAGGCCCCCAGCCCCACCAAGAAGGCGTCTTATGCAAGGCTGGAGACGAGGCAGGGCGGCAGGCGGGTCAACAGCCGTCACGCCGCGCGACGCGCTCCACCGCGGCAAGCACTGTTGCCGCGGGAGCACCTCACGCTGCTGCAACAACTGGAGCGGGGCCCTCCCAAGCCACTGCTGCTACTCCCGCCAAGCGGTCGAGGGAACCCACTCCTCCGCCTCGTCGCACCGGGGCGAGCAGAATTTGATCTCTCGCTCAGCTCAGCGAGGAAGAAGAGTAAGTTTCGTGTTGTACTTGTATTTCTTCAATTTTGTTGCTTCGTCTTGTATCTGATTTGCTTCATTCTAAGCTCTTTCCTTTTCAGGACGCCGGCCCAAAGAGCGTCGAAGAGAGCCAAGACCCCGGTGGTTGTCATCGAGGACGATCCCCCCGTGGCAACAGGAGGCACGTCCGAGACCCCCTTGCCGGACCCGTCAACCCTTCCTCAAAGCAGCCCCCAGCACAGCCCCCAGCGTAAGTATATAGTTTACTCTTTACTGTTGGGCGTGCATGGGTGCTCTTTCCTGACTGATATCTGACTGTCGGTTTGTGTAGGAGCAGAGCAGCCTCACCAGGAGCGCCCGGAAGCCGCTCCTGAAATGCCATCTACTTCGACTACACCGCCAAGGGAGGATTCCCCGGCAAAGGAGCGTTCTCCGGCAAGGGAGACTTCTCCGGCAAGGGACAGTTCTCCGGCAAGGAATAGCACCAGCGACTCTCCGGTGGTTGAGACCACGACCGTAGATCCCATCGTAGGTAATCCTCTTGACTGAAAACTCCCCTTATGTTCTTCTTCTGATTTTCTTTTTGAACATATGCTTGACTGTTCTTTATTTTTCTGGTCGTCAGATCCATCCGCGCAGAGCCGATGGAGGCCCGAAGTCGCCCGGCGAGGAAGGCGTCTTGGCAATCTTGAAGATACCGCCGTCATGGAGAAAGAGGCTGGCGCCCGATGAATCCGCCGCGAAGAGGCCGTAATCTGCTTGCGCGAGGGCTGGAGAAAGATCCGGCGATCGCCTTGGCGGCCACGAGGCGCGAGGAGCACCAGCGCTTCGTCGACCGCCGATCCCTCCACCACCGCTGCAGCGTCAGGCTCCGAAGAGCCCCAGTCCGGCACCTATCTGAAGGCCGGCGATGGTGTCTTCATCAAGCTCCCCAGGCGTCGAGCTCCAGGCGCCGGTCGAAGAGAGACCTTGACGAAGAGCTGCTCGCCTCCGCCGAGCTGGCGCTAGTTGGCGCGCCAGCAAGAGCAGCGCGAAGTCCGAGGAGGAGCAGCTGCTGAAGAAGCTGTTGTCGCTCTACCGCGCCCGACAAGCCAAGCTGGAATCCGGAAGCGCTTGCGGCGGCGGAGCGGATATTGAAAGCGGAGGAGCTCCGGGGCATCAATCGAGAAGCTCTTCGGTCCTTGGCGAGGAGGCGAAACCAAATCGTTGAGCGCGCAAAGCCTTCATCCTCGAGAAGGCTGAGGTTGAAAACAACAAAGGCTTGCCGCCGAGAGGCTATCTGCGTGAGGAAGGCGAAGCTGGCGCAGCGGAAGATCAATCTTGACAGCCATGAGGAGGAGCTTGCGTGCGAGAAACACTGGCGGAGCCCTCAAGGAAAAAAAGGCCGCGCCGCAGCTGCGAGGCCGCCAAGAAGGAGTTGGAGCGAAGGTGGCGCAGCTGGAGGCCAATCTCGAGAAGAAGCGGCGAGGCTTGCTGCACTCAAGCAGGCGAGAAGGGCGCCTACACTCTTGGCGAGCTGCGGGCCGTCTCGCCGAGAGGAGCAAGGAGCTCGGCGCCGTCAAGGACTCTAAGCAGATCTTGAGCTAAAGCTGACCACCTTAATGCAGGCTGGGCGGTGCCAAGGAGGCGGGAGGTGGCCTTGTTGGAGAAGATCAAGGCCGGCGAGGCGCTCTTGTCGGCCTTCTGCGCCCGAGCACCTTCGGGAAAACATGGAGCCTGGACCGAGGTCTCGTGAATGTTGCCGCCGCCATCGACAAGGAGCTGACGGAGCTGGGGATAGTGGATCTCGGGTACTCCTCCGACGAGCACCTCCAACCCAGCGCCAAGCTCAGCTTGTTCTTCAAGGGCGTGGTGACGGCTCTCCAGCGACTCCGGGAAGAGATCCCAAAGCAGCTGGCGAGGAATCGCGCCAGATCTGTCGCGGAGCTCTCGGAAGGTCAGCGATGAAGGTGGCCTTCCGCAATCCAGGCCTCAATCTCACCGGTGTCCTCAAGTCCTTGCCACCGGATGCCGATGTGGAGGCACTCAAGGCTCTTGTCGCACCCATTGTGGACAAGGTGGGCAAGATCAAGAGGGTTGATGGCGACCGCGTAGACTAGGCCGCCAATTTTATCTTTTCCTTGCCGATGTTGATCATGTTAGGATAACAATCTATTAGAGCTGCGACAAGCTATATTTGTAATATAACTCTATCTTGGGCAATGATTGCAATGTTATTTCCTCTACTTGATTCTTTCCTTTGTATGTTTTTGCCCTCGCTTTTAGGGAACTTATCGGTAGCGGGCACCTTTTGCATGACGCTGAGTCTTGAACGTCGACAACTTCTTTGGCGGTGCCGCTTCGACAAACAACCTTATGCGCAACTAGTTGCAGCTCACTTAAGTTGTTGGCGGACTCAAAACAAAGTAAGGCGCGCAACTAGCTATGAGTTGGTTCCTTTGCGCCAGGTTTCCATACAAAGTATGGTCGTTCGAGAAGATAACTTAAAAATTAAAAACTGATTGCTCAAACTTTGGCAACTTAGCTTTTACATCGTTAAGCTTCGGTAAGCGAAATTTCCTCGGCGGCGCTTGGTCCAGACCATTATCTTCTCCTCCCCCGCCCCCGCTAACTTGTGTGTGAGGAACCTTCCTTTCTTTTAGGAAAGAAAGAAGAAAATAAAGCCATGGAGCCTTGCGGCTCATTATTGCTTACGGGTGTAGGTGTTGCAAAAGTGTCGGATAAAACATGCAATAAAATGATGAAAGCATGAAATTGACAAATTGTGCAAAACACATGAGTTTACTTATGCACGGGATCTGCGCCCGACTTTGTACAAAGGATTACATGCAACATCGGCAAGACTTGTACAAAAGGTGGTTGCGGAACAGGTTCCGACAACCGCCCTCTGAGTAAAACTTCGAAGATGCTCAATATTCGAGGAGTTGCTCACCGGAATGCCATATTCGGTCTCAAGGCGGACAGCGCCAGGCCTAGTGACTTGTTTCACCCGATAAGGGCCTTCCCACTTTGGCGTCAACTTGTTGGCATTCTTGGTGGACTGGATTCGCCGAAGAACAAGGTCGCCTTCCTCGAGACTTCTGGCATTAACTTTGCGGCTATGGTAGCGGCGCAAAGCTTGCTGATAACGAGCAGCTCGTACAGCTGCCTGAAGACGGTCCCCCTCAAGGAGAAGCGCATCATCTTGTCGCAGCTGCTCTTGCTCAAGCTCATCATAAGCGAGCACTCGAGGTGATCCGAATACGAGTTCCGTGGGGAGAACTGCCTCTGCTCCATAGACTAGACCGAAGGTGTCGGCGATGGCTCGATTTGGCGTCGTCTGATCGACCAAAGAACCACGGCTGCTCCTTAATCCAGTTTCTTCGCTCTTGTGCAGCACTGTCGAAAGTCCTGGTCTTGAGCCCGCGCGCACTTCGGCATTGCCCTCTCCGCTTGACCGTTGCTTCTCGGATGAGCAACGAAGCAAAGCAGACCTTGGCGCCAAGATCCTGGGCGTCTTGGATGAAGGTGCGGCTCGTGAATGTGTACCGTTCTCGGTGATGATCTGTTAGGAATCGAAGCGGCAAACAATCGACTGAAGAACTTGACTGCTGCTTGTGCCGTCACCTTCCTCACTGCTTCCACTTCGGCCACTTTGTGAACTTGTCGATTACAGCGTACAAGTACTCAAAGCCCCGACAACTACGGGGAAAGGGCCGAGGATGTGAGCCCCAGGACCGAAAATGGCGGGATAAAGGGATCATCTGGAGAGCTTGTCTTTGGCTGGTGTATCTGCTTGGAATGGGCCTGCACGCTTCACACTTGGTTACTTGTGGAGTTGCATCCTGCGGGCTGTCGGCCAAAAGAAACCTTCTTGGAAAGCTTTGCGGCAAGTGCTCTTCGCCAATGTGGTGACCACATATGCCTCTGTGTATCTCTGCCAGCAACTTCGTCCATCTTCCGGTGAATACACTTCAATTTCACACCGTTGAGTCTTCTTACATGCAGTGTCTTTGTCGACAAAGCTGGTACATACTTGACTGCCGGGCTACTCTTTCGCTTCTTCTTGTTCTTGGGAAGTTCTCTGTGCAAAGAACTGGACTATCTGCTTCGCCCATCTTTGGAGCCTGCGGCTCGACAACAAGGACTAAAGGCATATCTGCTGCTGCGGGAACATCAGCTTCTCTGGCGAGAACCTGCGGCTCGGCGGAGCTTGGCGTTCCGGCAAGCTTGCGAACAAAACTTGTCGGGGCGTTTGCTTCATGAAACAAACCCTTGGGTTTGTCGGAGCAGACTGCTCCTCAGCGATGCTCGGTGTGATCACAGGGACCTTCTTGGCGGCGGCCACAAGCTCTGCGGAAAATAGTCACCGAAATCAACTTCCTCTTCTTGTTACGTCCAATTAATGGCGTTCTGATCGGTTGAGTCAGCTTGAGCACAAAATCCCTGGTTCCACAGGTAACTTGAGTCGCGGTGCACTTTGGCGAACCGTCGGCAATATCATTACGAGCTCTTGGAACATGTTCCATCTGCGGCCGTCAAAGTGCTCTTCTAGCTTTCTCACCTCATCAGCGTAGGCTTCCATCAGCGGACTCTGGTAATCCTTGTTCACTTGGCGGACGACAAGCTGTGAGTCTCCCCTGACGATGAGCTTCTTGATCCCAAGGTCTACTGCGATCCTGAGACCAGCAAGCAAACCTTCATACTCTGCAGTATTGTTTGTTGCTTGCTCCTTGGGAAAGTGCATTTGGACTATGTACTTGAGGTGCTCTCGGTGGGTGCTACAAGCAACTGCGCCACCTGGTGCCTTGCAGCGAGAAAGCACCATCAAAGTACATTAGCCACTCTTTGCTTGCTTCCTTGACGGGGATGCTCGTTTCTGGAATTTCTTCATCTTGTGTTGGCGTCCATTCTGCTATGAACTCTGCCAATGCCCTGCTTTGGATAGTTGAAGTGCTTTCAAACTTGAGGCCAAAGCTCGACAGTTCCAGTGCCCACTCGACAATCCTGCCTGTTGCCTCTGGATTTTGCAATATCCTCTTCAGCGGAAAGCGAGTGATGACTGTTATCTCATGTGCTTGGAAGTAATGGCGCAGCTTTCTAGAGGCCATGAGGAGGCGAAAGCAATTTCTGCACACCGAGTACCTTGACCTAGCCCCTGCGAAGGGGCCGACAAAAGTAAATTAGGCGCTGCACCATCCTTTTACGCATCTTCTCGCACATCTGCGCAGATCTATCCTTGTCGGGACGAGCTTGCGGTGAAGTCCCTTGCTTGTCGCTGGATGTCTCGCCATAGTTGCTAGCTCATCATCCGCCTCCCTCTCTGCTACTAACGCAGCACTAACCACTTGATTGGTTGCCGCTATATATAGCAACTTCTCTTGTAGCCTAGGTGCGACAAGTGTTGGAGTGGAGGACAGGTATCTCTTTAAGTCCTGCAGCGCAGCCTCCGCTTGAGTCCATTTCATTGGACCTGCCTTTTCAAAATTTTGAAAAGCGGCGGTAGCGCTCAACAGATCTAGAGATAAACCTCTGAGAGCAGCTACATAACCGGCAAGTCTTCGTACATCCTTGGCGCTTTGGTGCTTCAATCTCCTCAATGGCCTTGATCTTGTCGGGATTGGCTTCAATTCCCGCTGAGACACGAAGAACCCGAGAAGCTTGCGGAAGGGACTCCAAACACACACTTCTCGGGATTGAGCTTGAGGTTGATCTTGCGCAGATTTGCAAAGGTCTCGTCTAAATCTTGAACCAGAGTTGCCATGTCCTTGCTTTTGACCACTATGTCATCCATGTAAGCTTCCACATTTCTGTGCATTTGGGGCTCAAAAGCGTCATGGACTACTCTTGCAAATGTTGAACTGGCATTTTTTAGACCGAAGGGCATCCGTATGAAACAGTATGTGCCACATGGGGTGATGAATGCGCTTTTCTCCTCATCCTCTTCTGCCATGAAGGTACCACCAGTGCCGTCCTCCTTGGCAGGCACCCTCTTGGTCTTTGGTGGACCTGCCATCGTCTTCTTACACTTGCCGGTGGAGCTCCGCTCTAGCTCACCCACCAACGTGTCGCCATGGGACCTTTCCAAGCGCGCGTGGCAAGAGGCTGTGAGGCCGGCGGGGCGCGGTGGTAAGCGGTGCTGACAAGATGGCCATCGTGGCCAATGGTGGCGCCCCTGACGGTCCCTTTCTGCACTGTTTAATCGACTTGGACGGGCATTTAATGCTTTTGTCCCCTGCCGTCAGGGTTAGGTAGGATACACTGTACAAGTAGATGTACCAACTGCAACTCATTTTCCTTTTTTTGCCCTTGTCTACGTTGCCACCTGTCGGTGACCCCTTGAGCATATAAAAGGAGGCCCATGCGCAACGTAGAAGGAGTATTATCTCTCCGAAGAGCTCCGAAGCTGGGTAAACTGCTCGTGTGCTTCGCCTCGATCTGCTCTTCGTGCAACCTCCGCCCCCCACCGAATCTGATCTATGCGCGGCAAGGGAAATGGGTCTTTGGGACAAGCTTTATTAACATATGTAAAGTCGATACAAAGCCTCCATTTTCCGTTTGCCTTACGCACGACTACAGGATTGGCCAACCACGTAGGATGGAGCACTCCTTTGACAAGGCCTGCTGCTTCCAATTTCTTGATCTCTTCTGCGATGAACTCTTGGCGCTCACTTGCTTGCTTCGACTTTACGCTTGGCGGGCGCGCGCGAGGACGAGCGGCAAGATGGTGCTCAATCACTTTCACAGGAACACGGGGATGTCGGGGCGGTTGCCACGCAAACACGTCGACGTTCGCCCGTAGGAAAGCAATGAGCGCGCCTTCCTATTTAGGGTCGAGAGTTGCACTGACGGTGAAGGTACCACCAGTGCCCTCCTCCTTGGCGAGCACCCTCTTGGTCTTTGGTGGAGCTGCCATCGTCTTCTTACACTTGCCGATGGAGCTCGATGGTGCGTCCTCGACGGTAGTGCAGCACTCCGAAGAGGTGCGCTTGCCGGAGTGGGCATCAGAGCTCTTGCCGGACTTGGTCTTCTTCTTCCCCCCGGGAGCTTCAGCGGCAAGTGTCTTGCTATCTGTTGCTGCTGCTGCTTCCCGGTAGATCTTGTCGGCGCAGATAAGAGCATCCTTCTTGTCGCCATGGACAGAAATGACACTTATCGGGCCTGGCATCTTGAGCAAGTTGTATGCATAATGAGAGGCTGCCATGAACTTGGAAAGTGCTGGGCGGCCAAGTATCCCATTGTAAGGCAATGGAAAATCAGCAACATCAAAAGTGACCCTCTCAGTCCTGAAGTTCAATTCGCTACCAAACGTCACTGGCAACGTGATCTTTCCCTTCGGCTTGCTCCTCCCCGGATTGATTCCTTGGAATGTGCTGTCTCTTGAGCTACATTGTCGAGGAATTTGGAGTTTGGAGCACCGCCGAGGAGATCAGGTTTAAGCCGCCCGCGTCAACTAGCATCTTGGTGACCTTGAGGTTGCGGATAGTTGGTGAGACTAACATCGGCAAGCACCCGACCGCGGTTATCGATCAGGTGGTCCTCAATATCAAAGATGATAGGCGTCTTGGACCATTTCGAGGCTTGCGTGACTCGATGGATGGTTACGCGCGTTAACTTCCGCATCCACTGCTTGAGTTGGCGGTGTGAAGTATGCAGAGAGGCACCACCGTCAACGCAAAGGACCTCTGTGGCTTTCTGGAACTCCTGCTCGTCAGTCTCATCATCATCCATGTCTTCATCGTCGTCGTCATCTTCATCCTTGTCGCGGCCACGAGGAGGTCTGTCTCCTTGCCATTGCTTGGCCTTGCCGCGGCGTCCTCCCCGGCCGGGGCGTTTCTTGCTAGGTCCTCCAGCACCTTCCTGAGCTTTCTCCTTGTCTCGCCGCTCATATTCAGCCTTCTGCTGCTCAACAAGCTGCTCAACTTTCTTGCAGCTCTGGAGGTCATGGCCCTTGGTGCGGTGGATCTTGCAATACTGCTTGTTGGAGCCGTCCTGCTTGTCGGCGACCGCCACAGCCTGGCAGTTGGTGTCTGCGGCAACTTCCTTGCCGGAGCCACCAACTTTGGCTTTCTTGGCGCCACCTCCGTTGCCGGACTGCTCGACAACTAGCACATCTCTGCCTTTCTTCTTTCTGTTGCTCGGCCGCCGACTTTTCTTTGCCGGAGCAGACCCCTCACTATCAGATCCTATAGCCTCCACATTCTCTCCGGGGAGTCTCCTCCCTTCTTCAGCACGTGCACATTTGTCGGCCAGGGCATATAGCTCACTGACGTCCTTGATCTTGTACATCGCCATCTCCTCCCGCATCCTGCGGTTCCTCACGTTCTGATGAAACGCGTTGATTACCGCGGCAGGGTGGACATTTGGGATGTTGTGCTGTACACGGCTGAATCTCTGAATGAACTTGCGCAGGGGCTCTCCTTCCTTCTGGGCGAGCAGATGAAGGTCGCTCTCTTGGCCATGAGGTTTGTGGCCGCCTGTGAAGGCGCCAACAAACTGATGGCATAGATCCGCCCAAGAGGATATGGAGTTGTCCGGCAAGTGCATGAGCCAAGATCTGACATTGGGCTTGAGTACCAATGGGAAGTAGTTGGCCAGAATCTTGTCGTCTCGTCCCCCGGCAGCTTGCACCGCAATGGTGTAGATGCTGAGGAACTCCGACGGATGCGTCTTGCCGTCGTACTTCTCTGGTACATCTGGCTTGAAATTCTTCTTGCTGGGCCACTGGACTTGCCGCAGCTCACGAGTGAACGCAGGGCAACCTACCGTGTACGGCAAGTCGCCTGGTTCCCCTGGCGCATGCATATCGACAGAGGGCCCAGCGCGCTGGTCGGATTGACGTCGCGCTTCTCTTCGGCGCTCGATGCGGGTTCGAGCGTCTTCTTGCTGTCGTTCGTGAAGAACTTGGCGTTGATCGCGACGAGCTCGCGGATCTGATGACGGTGGAATCGGCTGTCGAGGTGGATCCGGCGAGTCGGCGATCTTGGCCTTCGGTGGAGAGTGCATGGTGGTTGCACCCCCACAGGTTTAAATCGTCACCGGCTCGTGCCTTGTCTCCTTGCCGCTGCTGCGATGTAGTCGGTTGCATGAGTGTCGCCGTTAGCAAAGCGATGAGACTGGATGGTGGCCTCCATTCATCGACCTTGTCGGCTGTTGGAGGTAATCTAGGAAGCGATTGAGCTCTCGCCAAAGCTTCGCTGGAGTGGTGGGTGGCGATGGCGAACGGCGCGAGGCGGGATATGCTCGGACTTCTAACTATGTTAGAAGGAGCAGTATCCCGTCCAGCGACCGTGCCTCGCTTCGTGCCAAAGATGTCGGCGTGCAAGCTGGTCTTGAGGGCCTCGGGATCCACCAGCTCGATCTTGATCCAGCGAGCGTATGGTACTGTGAATACCATGGCGCTGTCGGTCGCGCCTCCCCGAGATGGGCGCGGTGCGTACTGACGCCGAGGTCTCTGCGGCCTTGTCCTTGGACTTGGCAGCATCATGGGCTCCTACGCGCGACGTCCGTTCTTCCACGGTGTCTACCCACCACCCATTTGCTCCGGTGGTGGTGGGATCGACGTGGACGGCTCCGAGGCCGCCGAAGCCTTCTTCTTCGGTGGCATGTTGATGAAGATGATGAAGACGTTGCTCGTGTGAACGCCGGATCAGGTTCACACAGCCTCGACGCCCCTACAGCGCGCCAAAGATGTCGGGAAGCTGATCGGACCCACGAACACCTATGGGACGGCGGATCGAGCCCCTTTCGGTTCGGTGGGGGCGGAGGTTGCACGAAGAGCAGATCGGCGGCTTAGCACGAGCAGTTTACCCAGCTTGAGCTCTCCGGAGAGATAATACTCCTACTGCTGCTTGTCTGATTATATTGTGTTCTTGCTAGGGAGCGCTGAGAGCTACAAGACCTAGCGTGAGTGTCTCTGGTTTCGAATGAGTCGAACCCTCTTCTATGTTGCGCATGGGCCTCCTTTTATATGCTCAAGGGGTCACCGACAGGTGGCAACGTAGACAAGGGCAAAAAAAGGAAAATGAGTTGCGGTTGGTACAGCTACTTGTACAGTGTATCCTACCTAACCCTGACGGCAGGGGACAAAAGCATTAAATGCCCGTCCAAGTCGATTAAACAGTGCATAAAGGGACCGTCAGGGGCGCCACCGTTGGCCACGATGGCCATCTTGTCAGCACCGCTTGCCACCGCGCCCCGCCGGCCTCACAGCCTCTTGCCACGCGCGCTTGGAAAGGTCCCATGGCGACACGTTGGTGGGTGAGCTGGAGCGGAGGAACGGAGTGGTAATCTGTCGCGGCAAGCACCTTGCATGCGGTTGTTGCCTTGTCGCGTCCGGGCTTGTCGCTCACGGGCCTTCCCGCAAGCTCCTCTTCTTTGGGGTCTTGTCTTCTAAATGCCTTGGTTGGCCTTCCCGACAAGCTCCTCTTGCGGGGCCTTGTCTCCTTGGCTTGAATACTTTGTTCTTGAATGGCTCTAATGGAGCTCGGAGGACCTTGGCGATCACCAAGCTAGCCTTGCAGCTGGTGCTTGCGATTGCCGTGCACGAGTTCGGGATACTAGGGTACCCCTACTCTAGTACACCGACACAAAGGGAACAACGCATGTTGTTATGCGGTCTGACTGATAAAGATCTTCGTAGAATATGTGGGAGCCAATATGAGCATCCAGGTTCCACTATTGGTTATTGACCGGAGACGGGTCTCGGTCATGTCTACATAGTTCTCGAACCCGTAGGGTCCGCACGCTTAACATTACGATGACAGTTATATTATGAGTTTATATGTTTTGATGTACCGAAGGTTGTTCGGAGTCCCGGATGTGATCACGGACATGATGAGGAGTCTCAAAATGGTCGAGACATGAAGATTGATATATTGGAAGCCTGTGTTTGGATATCGGAAGTGTTCCGGGTGAAATCAGGATTTTACCGGAGTACCGGGAGGTTACCGGAACCAACCCGATGACTTAATGGGCCTTATTGGGCCTTGGTGGAAGAGAGGAGAGGCAGCCAGGGCAGGGCCGCGCGCCCCACCCCCCTAGTCGAATAGGATGAGGAGAGGGGGCGGCGCCCCTTGTCGGTGTCAAAATCGTCGGATCTCGGGTAGGGGGTCCCGAACTGTGCGTCTAGGCGGATGGTAACAGGAGACAAGGGACACGATGTTTTTACCCAGGTTCGGGCCCTCTCGATGGAGGTAATACCCTACTCCTGCTTGATTAATATTGATGCTATGGATAGTACAAGAGTAGATCTACCACGAGATCAGAGAGGCTAAACCCTAGAAGCTAGCCTATGGTATGATTGTTGTTCTGTCCTACGGACTAAAACCCTTCGGTTTATATAGACACAGAATAGGGTTAGGGTTACATAGAGTCGGTTACAATGGTAGGAGATCTACATATCCATATCGCCAAGCTTGCCTTCCACGCCAAGGAAAGTCCCATCCGGACACGGGACGAAGTCTTCAATCTTGTATCTTCATAGTCTAGGAGTCCGCCAAAGATGATAGTTAGGCTATCCGGACACCCCTAGTCGGGACTCCTCGGTAGCCCTGAACCAGGCTTCAATGACAACGAGTCCGCCGCGCATATTGTCTTCGGCATTGCAAGGCGGGTTCCTCCTCCGAATACTTCATAGAAGGTTTTGAACACAAGGATAGTGTCCGGCTCTGCAAAAAAAATTCCACATACCACCGTAGAGAGAATAATTTTTGCACAGATCTGCTGACGTATTCCGCGGAGTGACATCACACCACGGCCAAGCCTTCATATGAATCGTTTTTTTACTGTTCCACCTTAGCGCGTTTAGCGAGGCGGTTTCCTTGGCACGTCTTTATCAAAATGTAGATCGCGCCCCCTTATTCCGGATTCTCATCAAATACGGATGTGGGTAACCCAACCGTGCCCGCTGGCACGCCTCCTCTATCGAAGGCGAGTCCTAATCGACCACGGGGAGGGCTCTTGGTATTCAACCTCTTTATAATGAGACCAAGGCCCTCTTCTTTTCTACACCCTCCATCGAGTTCGCCTCGCGCTTCGAGTTCTAACACCCAAAGCTTCAGATTTAGGCGCTTCGGACTTTCGACGATGTCCGGCTCCGACCAGCACGGCAGATGGATGTCTTCTTCCGTCACAGAAGAAGATGTGCTAAAGCTGCGAGACGCCAGGTATCTAACCGGCGAGATTTCGCATAGGCTGCCTGCTCCAGGGCAGGTCATCCCAACTCCCGAGCCCGGTGAGAGCGTGGTGTTCGTGTCTCACTTCCTTCGGGGTTTAGGCTTCCCGACGGATCCCTTTGTGCGGGGGCTCATGTTTTATTATGGGCTGGATTTCCATGACTTGAATCCGGAGTCCATCCTCCATATCTCGTCATTCATTGTCGTATGTGAGGCCTTCCTCCATATCACCCCTCACTTTGGATTGTGGCTCAAGACCTTCAAGGTGGAGCCGAAGATGATCGAGGGCAACAAGCGAGATCTGGAGGCGGTCATAAGCAAGTGTGATGATGCTCCGTGGCCTGAGGGCTCTTTTCAAGAGGAGCTTGGTTTGTGGCAGGGGAGTGGTTTTATATTACCGCTCGGGGGCACCAAATGGGTGGCGCTTCCGCCTTCCGCCAGTCCACCACAGCGGCTGGCGTCATGGGTCAACAAGGGGCTCGGTGGGGGTTGTCCAGGGCGTTCCTCTGTTGCGAGCCGCATTCAAGACCTCCAAGAAAGAGAGATCAATCTGGTCGCATGGTGCGAGGTTATGTTGATTCGGCGCCTTCGCCTTCTAAACGTCGCCCCTCCGTCTGTGGGAATTTAATCCGGAGGGACCACGAGCTCTCAACATTTTATGGGTACGACGCCCGTGGAGATGTATAAACTGTTCTTGGATCACAAGAGAAGTGTCCGGACCTGGCCGAGGACGCAGGACTAAGCTGCAATCGCCGGATACTCAAGTAAGTAGTCCTGTAACCGGACAGGCTGTTCATTCATTTATCATATATATATGCCCTTTAAAGGAGCTGTTTCTTGAACAGGAGTGGATAGCAAAAGCAAAGTTGATAAGGTGTCCGGCTCCCCTCCCAGAGACCACGCCGGATCCCATGCTGACCAAGATGTTGAAGGCCACGCCTTTTGAAGAAGGCGAAGGGGGAGCGGGAAGCAACTGCCTCCTGAAGGAGGCTCTGAGGAAGGAGGGATCAAAAGTCCCACCCTCCAAGGAGAGAATAGGACCGCTTCGGAAGATCCGGAGGTCAAGGCCTCAAAGAGGGGAAAGAAATCTTCGTCAGAGAGTCCGGCGCTGGGATCCCAGCCGCACTATTTCCCCAAGGGGATCAGCCCTCCAGCGAGCCGTAATAAAGAAGGGTCTTGTAAATAAGGAACATCCCTACATTTATTTCTAAAGATAACGAAATTTTACCTTGTAGTTCGGATCTCAGCCCTTCTCAGCGAGCTTCGTCTTGAGGATCTTCTTCCGGAGATGATGGAGGCAACGCCTCCACCTGTCGCACCCTCATGCGGCGGATGACCACGAGGTGTCGTCGCGGAGGTTTCCCAAGTCGGCGGGGCGGAAGGTCAGCGCCAAGCTGGCGTCTTGTCGGAGGAGCTGAAGGATCTGCTCGGGCGGCGGCTATCTCAAAAGATCACCGTGCTCTAATGGGTGCGGTGATTGAAAGAATTGCGATCGCTGAGAGCGGATTGCATGAAGCTGTCGAGCTTGCCGACGGGGTTCGAGGCATAAAAATGATGTACCTTCAGCGATTATGCATATAGAATCGCCATGTATAGATAGTAGCCCCGAGACTCGATATGTTGTCAAAATTGACAGCATGTCGAGATCATAATCTCGATTATAACATATCGCCGCTCCTAAATAGGTGGCGGGCGTCCGGTGGCCAGCCGGACTGATGAATATGCCGAACTAAAGCGGCAACTTGGCGGCGGATCACGGACATCGCTGGTCAATAAGCGGTTTGACGAGTCACAAGGTATCACGACTTCTCGCGGACACCTGGTAAGGGAGCTTGACACCCAAGCCTTACTACTTGTATGCTTAATGCAGGTGGTGCCGCTGCTGTGGAGGAGCTGCGGTGAGCTCGCCGAGCTAAAAGCAAGCGAAATAATAGTCATGGGACGCTTTAAGGGCGGCGAAGAGCTAAAAGCGAGCAGGCTGCTCCTTTGCGAAGCAAAGAGGAAATGGCCGATATGGCCATAAAGTTGAAGAATACTACCGACCGCTGCGAGGTTCTTGAAAAAAACGTCAAAGCGGAGCAAGAAGGCCTGAAAAAGGCCACCGTCGAATCCAAGGATGCCCGTTCCGCTTTGAGAGCTGCCAAGGAGGAGCTGAGTCAGGCCGGGTCTATTGCGGCTGGAAACCCGTTTCTGCTGCGGAGGAAATATACGGATCCGAAGTATGATCAGTTGGACAAGTTGTGGAGTTCGGAGGATCCTTATCTAGACTTAGCGGCGAGCGCTGCGGACGCGATTGAGCACTTCCGAGGCCAGAAGGGGCACAGAAGGGAAGAGCTATATTGGTCAGAATTCCATAGTCCGAAGCGTCCTCTTCCGTTGACCGATCGGTTGGCCAAATGGGCCGAGCTGAATCGATTATCCGGACTTGCCATGAAGCATGTCATGACTCATTTGTGGCCAGGCGGACCCCAGCCGAAGAGTTATTTTGGTTTAGTGCAGCAGTTCCTTGGTGTGGTACCGTGTATCGACGCAATGAAGCGGTCGGCGTGTATTGAGGGAGCGCAAATGGCTCTGGCCCGTGTCAATACATACTGGGCGGAGATGAAGGCCACCGACGTTGCATCCCAAGATTCGGACAGAAGCCGAGTACCTGCCGAGCACTATTTTGAGGAAGTCCTGCAGGGCGCTCGTTTAATAGAGACGCAGTGCTCGAAGGATATTATGTTTAAATGACATGTATGGTTTGTGAAAACAATGTTTCAATATAATAGAAGAGCTTTTTATACTTATGCGATCAAGTAGTAAACTACTCCCCAATGCGGCCGTTGATGTATATGTATATATAACGGAAAGATGGCAGTCCTTGGCTTTAGCCCCCACGCACATAGTGCGGGGTGTTTGCAAAGAAAGCGCTTTTCACATAATCCAACGTCTTGGTCCTATTAAGGAGGTGGTAGCGTAGCAAACTAGGCAACGGACTATAATGCTTTATCACTTTCACTTAGCCAAAGGAGTTCGAGGTGGGGCTACTATATAGCCCACAGAATACCGCACTCTCCCGAATTCGAGTGCGTATGTGCTGACCGAAAAGTCCTTCTTTAATGCGGAGGAATTCTAAACATTCCGGTGAGTCATCAGTGGTTGACCAGTCTCTCGCTATATCATGACAGTCAGTTTTGGCTTTCTCTCTTGAGGTGCTCGCTTGGCGAACCGGGCACTGTCGCGATAGTTCTCCTGGTGCGCGTTAGCCGATAAAAGCGGGCGTAAGGCAGCAAAACACAGGGCGGGCAAACCCAACATTTGACCAAAGACATGATTGAGAGCTGATGCATATAAGGCCTAACTCGAGGGCGCGAACACTCCCTAAGGTATTCGGTCTTTATAAAAACGGGCAGAATAATGCCCTAAGCCCCTGGTGTCCAGGTACGCGCAAAAATTCTGGTGCGGCCAATGCCAAAACGCCAGCCTCCTCCTCGGTTATTGTAAGAAACCGGGGATGTATATCAACAAGAGACAGTAAAAAAGGTTTACGCGGGGTCTTAATCTGAAAAGAATCCTTACAGCGGGCCCCTCTTGCGTCTGCGCTGTGTCTCCGTTGTGCGTATCCTGGGCGGGTCTAGCACGTTGTTCATCTGTAAAGAGAGGAACTTAGTTGAAAAGAAAAAAAAAGATCATCGAAAAATGTACTTTATATTAAATGAGCAGATACGATTGAAAAAGTGAATAAAATTGAGCTTTATTGTCTCTTGTTGTACATGCGTGCAGCCCCTTATGCGAGGGTATGCGGTAGTAGGCGCCGGACTCGTCTAGCCATGTCCGGGGTTGAATTACCTATTCAGTGCTTTGGTAAGCGGGCGGATTGGTGTGGGGCTGTCAAGGCAGCCTCGCACTCTTCCGTGCTCGAGTAACACTTAATACTCCCTTTTAGTGAGATGATGCCGCGTGGACCGGGCATTTTAAGTGTAAGAGATGCATAATGCGGTATTGCGTTAAAGCGGGCGAAAGCTTCACGCCCCAGTAGTGCTTGATAGCTACTTTCGAATGGGGCGATGTGGAAGGTTAACTTTTCGCGGCGGAAGTTGTCGGATGAGCCGAACAAAACTTCTAGCTGTAGGGAGCCCGTACAATGGGCATATGGGCCTGGCATTACCCCCTTAAAGGAGGTGTTGCTATGGCGAATTTTTGTTGGGTCTATCCCCATCATGCGGATTGTGTCCTGATATATCAGGTTTATGTCACTGCCGCCATACATGAGGACTTGTGTAAATTGGAATCCGTTGATTATAGGATCCAATATCAAGGCAGTCCATCCTGCGTTCGGATACTTTCGGAGTAGTCACGATGGTCGAAGGTGATTGGTTTTGACAACCGGTGTTGGTACTCCGCTAGGGTAGTATGTGCGGCGCGCATCTTAATGGCGCCGCTCTGTTTTCCCTTTTATCGCGTGAAGTGAGTTTACTGTTTTAACCTCTTGTGGGAAATTCTTTTGTTTTCGGTGTTACGCTTGTGGGTTCGTCATCGTCCTCGCTTGGTGTGTCGAGCCCTTGTGTTCGCAT
Source organism: Aegilops longissima (assembly GCA_021605205.1). NCBI lineage: Eukaryota > Viridiplantae > Streptophyta > Magnoliopsida > Poales > Poaceae > Aegilops > Aegilops longissima. The sequence continues at coordinate 50,694,291 of CM038681.1, read as the reverse complement.
TGAGTCTTCGGACTGCTTGAAGACCCAACAATCTCTGTGGGTATGGTTTGCAGGCTTCCCGGGTGTACTATGGATTTGGCATATCTTATCCAAGATTTTGTTTAAGTTGGATAGCTCATCGCTATTGTCCTTAAGGGGCAGTTTTTCATTGTTCTGCCGTGAGCTTTTGAATCTGGCGTTGACTGCCACGCTCTTTGGACCGTTCCCCTTAATCCGGCGCTGGTCCTTGCTACGTCGTGGTTTCCCATTTCCATCCCTGACTTCCGATGTACTTGGATCGCTGGTGCTGCATCTTGCTAGCCAGCTATCCTCTCCCACGCAAAAGCGAGTCATGAGGCTTGTTAATGCGGCCATGGTTCTCGGCTTCTCCTGGCCGAGGTGTCTGGCGAGCCATGGTTCTCGGCTTCTCCTGGCCGAGGTGTCTGGCGAGCCATTCGTCTCGGACGTTGTGTTCAAAAGCTGCTAAGGCTTCGGCATCCGGACAGTCGACTATTTGGTTCTTTTTGGTGAGGAACATGTTCCAGAATTTGCGGGCTGACTCTCCGGTTTGTTGAGTTATATGACTTAAATCGTCTCCATCCGGAGGACGGACATAAGTCCCTTGAAAATTTGCCCGAAAAGCATCCTCGAGCTCTTCCCAACTTCCAATGGTATTTTCCGGGAGGCTTTTCAGCCAATGCCGGGCTGGCCCTTTGAGCTTGAGGGGTAAGTATTTTATGGCGTGGAGATCATCTCCTCTAGCCATGTGTATGTGAAGGATATAATCCTCGATCCAGACTCCAGGGTCTGTTGTTCCGTTGTATGCCTCTATGTTTACGGGTTTGAATCCCGCTGAAAATTCATGATCCAGCACCTCATCGGTGAAACATAGGGGATGTGCGACGCCCCTGTATTTGGGTGTGCCGTGATGTTCGGATATTTGGCGTGTTGCATTGTTGTGAAGAGCTTGCTTTCTCGGCCCATGGATGGACCTAATTGGGCCATCCTTTTGATGTGAATCCTTATGCGGATCGCGTACCGGCTTGTGTGCGGCGCCATTTGCCGCTCTCTTTTTGCCATGGGATCGTCCATCCGACCGGGTGGCCTTCTTATTTTTTGATTGTGGGGGCTCTAAGGCCTCCTCATCAAATTCGGGCAGTAGTTTTCTCTTTGGGTAGCTCTTTGTTCGACGACTGTCGCCGTATTTGTCTGCGGTGTTGAATACTTTGCTCCATCGGATTCTGAGTGCATCTTCCGCTGTTTTGAGCTTCGCTTCGCTTTTTCAGGCTACAGCGATGGCGACGAGCCTTTTGTGGAGGTTCTCCTGCTCCAACAATTTGTCTGGCGTGAGGTCGTCCGGACTGTTATCTTCGCCGGGGACGGGTTGTTTTATCCAAGTTGTCCTGTTCGGATGGTTGCTCAATAGCATGTTCATCGTCCACCGGTTCGCCCTGCTCTATGGCTGGGTCTTTGTTGAGGCGGGACTTGGTGCGGCGTTTATGTTGCCGTTTTGACTGCTTTTCGAGGGATTTATCCTTCGTAGCGCCCCGTTGTTCCTCGTCGTCACTTCCTTTGGGTGTATCCACCATGTATACATCATGGGATTTGTTGGTTGTCCAGCATCCTATAGGTGCTGGTTCATGGTTGTCTCCTACATCGTCGTCCATACCGTCGATGTCTTCGGAGTCGAAATCGAGAACGTCGTGTAAGCTTTCGACAGTGGCTACAAAGTGGGTGGTGGGTGGGCGTTGAATTTCTTCGTCATCTGCATCCCAACCTTCCTGACCGTAGTCCGGCCAGGGCTCTCCGAATAAAGAGAGAGACTTTAGTGAATTCAGGATGTCGCCAAAGGGCGAGTGCTGAAAGATGTCCGCGATGAACTCCATGACGGCGCCCAATCGGATTCGATTGGCGGGGCGCGAGGTTCGAGTCCGTGAGGAGTCCGGCACCTTGGAGTCACGGTCTTCGCAAGGACAGGGATTGTGTTCGGCTCAATCGTCGTATAGATTTCAGCCCCGGTGGTGTCAACCAACCATCCTCGATCGGCGAGATCGGCTCCGAATCAATGTTCGGGCGGACACTAAATCTGACCTCGAGGACACCGTTATTGGCGAGTTAGGTCATGCCCATCGAGATAGTGCGGCGCGCTTGGCTGCGGCTCGAATCCTTCGAAGATCAAGTCTCCGCGGACGTCGGCCGTGTAATTTAAACTTCCAAATCTGACCTGATGGCCAGGGGCGTGGCTTTCAATCTGCTCCAAATGGCCAAGCGAATTGGCCCGCAGTGCAAAGCCGCCGAATACGAAGATCTGTCTGGGGAGAAAAGTCTCGCCCTCGACCGCGTCGTTGTTGATGATCGAAGGAGTCATCGGGCCTATAGGTGACGACACAGAGGAACTCTCAATGAAAGAACCAATGTCGGTGTTAAAACCGGCGGATCTCGGGTAGGGGGTCCCGAACTGTGCGTCTAGGCGGATGGTAACAGGAGACAAGGGACATGATGTTTTTACCCAGGTTCGGGCCCTCTCGATGGAGGTAATACCCTACTCCTGCTTGATTAATATTGATGATATGGGTAGTACAAGAGTAGATCTACCACGAGATCAGAGAGGCTAAACCCTAGAAGCTAGCCTATGGTATGATTGTTGTTCTATCCTAGGGACTAAAACCCTTCGGTTTATATAGACACCGAATAGGGTTAGGGTTACACAGAGTCGGTTACAATGGTAGGAGATCTACATATCCGTATCGCCAAGCTTGCCTTCCACGCCAAGGAAAGTCCCATCCGGACACGGGACGAAGTCTTCAATCACTACTAGGGAAAAGGCTAGCAGCAGCGCGGGTTTTAGATGTATCAGTAGCGCGGGTATAGGCGCTACTAATAAGGCGCTGCAGCTATTGTTAGCAGCAGCGGCGTGCCAGCCAGCCATCTGCTAGGACAAATAGCTGCAGCGTTTGTTCGTTACCACGCTGCTGCTAAGGTAACTACTTGCAGCGTGTTTTCTGCCCATCGCTACTAGTACTTTTTTTATTTTTTTATTTTTATTGTATTTATGCGCCATCATACAAATATTGGTACAATACTAGTTATGAGGTTTACATCATTATGTCCGTAACAGTGTGTCAAATGAAGGTGGAATAGGTTCAAGTGGAGGCAATATGTGGTGCATGTCAAAAGTATACTACTAATCCAAACTTGATCTAGTTTGGACTAGTAGTACTTTCGATGTGCACCACATGTTGCCTCCCCTTGAATCTAATCCGCCAGCACAAGATATTTAATCATCATCATGGTCATTACCACCAACAGTATTTATTTAATCACCACTAACACTAGCTAATAATAATCATCATAGTCATTACCACCAACACTAGCTATTTTATCATCATAGTAATAGTGTAGCACATCATCATCCTGAAACTCATTTCTAGCTACCTATCACTCCTGCTGCTCTCTCTTAGGTAAAACAACATAAAACATGTGTAGCTATCCTCCTTGATCAAGTTGGAGCATGCAGATGAACCTGTCTCCTAATCGTGGAAAGCGCCTCTGTTTGCTGCCCCCTAGTACTTCTCTGCGCTCCCCCAACACATATTTGGTCCAGTCTTGCACTATTAAGCATCCGTCGCTAATCTTGAATGCACTAAAGTAATCTGTAGGATATCTTGGCCGTGGCTGATAATACTCATGGTACCTTTAGTCTCGATCCCATAAGGCACAACATTCATCGGGAGTCCTGTTGAAGAACATCGTATGGTAACATACTTAGCAATGAAGTTTAGCTTCAAAAATAATGTATGGAAAAGATGCAATGAGGACAAATAGTAAAAATCTTACCATCCTTCCTAAATGGATGTGACCGTAGTTCATTACGAACACTATTGGTCGCACGTTTTCAGTACTAACATTTCTAAATCCAGGAAGAAAATTTGCCTTGACAGTATCAAGATCCTCAAGCCATGAAACATAATGACTTAGCTCCTCGCAGTTTAGTTCAGCCTCAGGACAGTAGTAGGTGCTGTCTACCAAGCTCTGGACATGTTTGCTTGCATCGAAATAAGCTGACAATACAGAATAGTTGTCAACTATTTTTGAATAAACAATATCAAAGACATAAATATGGTTGAGAAACTTACATAATGGTATAACTGGAGGCGTCTGCACATCGACCCATATGTCGGTATTACCTTCAATATCATCTTCCGGACGAATATCAAAGGTGATAACCATATCAGGCTCAAATGCATAAGTCTTGCATAGTGCTCGCCATGTTTTGCATCCAAAATAGGTGTAGTCGTCTGAATTGTATAATTTTGCATGGAAAATATAACCATGCTCGGTCTTCAAATAAACTTTCTTTACCTCCACAGTATGACTGAAACCTATCTTATCCAATACAAAAACTCTTGCATGGCAGGGGATACGCTAGTAGAAATAGTAAAAAAAAATAAGTTCAAGCAAATGAAGCAGATGTCATGCTTAGCTACGAAAAAAGACTTGTCGTTATGACATACTGTATCCACTTCGAAGTTCTCGTCTAGCTTGATGCTGAAGCGCCTATCATCATCTAGGAAGATTCCATCGCACAGGCCGCGCTCGTCTTCGTAGTATTTGCAAATACCGAAATCCTTTTCGTCGTCAGACATTTCCTATGTTAATAGTTAAAACATTAATTGAAAATCGATCGAAGGCAACTACCAGGATACTCAACACACAAATCCGGGGCACTCGATATTTCCTACATATTCTGGCACAAGTCATGCCAAAATTCACGGAAAAATCTGGCATGACCTTTGCTAAAATAGGACATATCGAGCGCCTGAAATTTGCCGGAACGGAAATGAATCAACACTCCGGCAAAACATAGGTCACTCGGAGGTGTAACATCTAAACATGACCGGCCACTTGGATATTGAGCAACACAAGATATACATTTCAAAATATCTTATAGGACTCAAATTAGCATGCATTCAATAAGCAAAAGTAAATCATCTCATGCGTCCCTACATCGTCGAATATTATCACTAATACATCACGAATAGTGTCATACATATAACATCACTAATACAACTAAAACCCTAGCACACGACGGGTATCGGCGCGGGTGGTGGACACCCACGAGAGAAGGAACCATCACGGGATCATAGCTCGGTGAGATCCTCGGAGAACCTGCCGTATTGGAGAACGACCTGTGCTCCAAAGCAAACAAGTAGCGACGACGTGCGCGTCCTCCTCACCGACACGGTGGCGCACCACCTCCGCGAGTCCTCAAGCCTCGGATCGCCACTCGCCCACGCGACCGCCACCAAAGAAGGTTCGGGTCAACGACAGGCTGGCTCCTCACCAACCTGCGCCCCCCGGTAGGTAGCGCCTCCGAGTACCACCCCGGCAGAGCCTAGTCCCGGACATGGCCGATCTGGTCAAGCAGGTGTCGTCCTCCGCCGACTCGACGACGAGGATGCAGGATAGGCATCGTCCACGTCGAGGCGGGAAAAATTGCTTTAACTAAAAAATAGCAACAAGTTCTTACTAACTAGTTCTATTAATTCAACTAGTTCTTACTAAAAATAAACTTACTATAAATAAAAATATTCTAATACCTAATTAGTACCTATTTCTTAATATGCAACTAAAATAAACTTACTATAAATAAAAATAAACTTAATATTCAACTAAAATATAAAGAAACCCTAGGCAGAGGTAGGGGAGAGGGAGGAGCGGGCGTGCTCACCTCGGGTGCCTGCGACGAGGGAGGGGCAGGGCGGCGTCGAGGTCGGGGTCGGGGCTCGGGCGCACGGCGGATGGCGGCCGGCGTCGAGGTCGGGTCGGGCGGCGTCGGGCGGCGTTGAGGTCGAGGCGGGGTGGCGTTGAATCTGGGGTCGGGCGGCGTCAGGAAGGCGTTGAGGTCGGGCGGGCGGCGTTGAGGTCGGGGTTGGGGCGGCGTGAGGTGCGGAGGCCTTGCTTGACGGCGGCGGCAGGCGAGAGGAGAGAGTTTGATTTGGGGAAAGTGGGCGTGGGAAGGACGAACCCGTGCGTGGTTAAGTCGAAGTAGCGAGCTGCGTCAGAAAAGCGTTGCTGCTACCTTAGCTACAGCTGTCACGATACACGCCATCTGCTACTCCTTTCTCTTTTTTCCCTTTTTCATTTAGTTTCCTTCACATTTTATTTGTTTCCTTTCACCTTATTCTATTTCTTTCATTTTCAATTACCTTTCCATTTTCTTTCCATTTAATTTTATAACCTTTAGCAGCAACGAGTTTACATTAAAACGCGCTGCTACAAACAGCGTAGCGGTAGCGCGGTTCGTCATAGATCGCTACTACTATGTGTAGCTTATGGGCTAAGCCGTGGGAATTTTAGTAGTAACGTGTGTACAGCAAGACGCACTACTGCTAGATCTTTATCTGCAGCGCGGTTACCTCAGGCGCGCTAATGCTAATTAGCACCAGCGTGCTTTTTTGACCCACGCTACTGCTAAAGTTCTGTGTATAGGGTTTTCCCTAGTAGTGAATCTTGTATCTTCATAGTCTAGGAGTCCGGCCAAAGATGATAGTTCGGCTATCCGGACACCCCCTAGTCCAGGACTCCCTCACCCCCCTTTCCTTCCTCCCCTCCACCTCTTCCCCCTCTCTCTCCTAGTCCAACATGGAAAAGGGTGGGAGTCCTACTCCCGGTAGGAGTAGGACTTCTCCTGGCGCGCCTCCTCCCTGGCCGGCCGCACCTCCCACTTGCTCCTTTATATACGGGGGCAGGGGGCACCCTAGAGACACAACAATTGATCATTGATCTCTTAGCCGTGTGCGGTGCCCCCCTCCACCATAGTCCACCTTGATAATACTGTAGTGGTGCTTACGCAAAGCCCTGCATCGGTAGAACATCAACATCGTCACCACGCCGTCGTGCTGACGAAACTCTCCCTCAACACTCAGCTGGATCGGAGTTCGAGGGACGTCATCGGGCTGAACGTGTACTGAACTCGGAGGTGTCGTACGTTCGGTACTTGATCGGTCAGATCGTGAAGACGTATGACTACATCAACCGCGTTGTGCTAACGCTTCCGCTTTTGGTCTACGAGGGTACGTAGACAACACTCTCCCATTTTGGTCTACGAGGGTACGTAGACAACACTCTCCGCTTCATGCATCACCATGATCTTGCGTGTGCGTAGGAAATTTTTTGAAATTACTACGTTCCCCAACAGAAACGTAAAGTGGCAGGCTGGGATAAACGGTTCGAATAATGACCGAGGTCGTGGTCCGATGCCACGTTATGAAAAGTTGTCAGCAGATTAGATTTCTGGAAATATTATTCTCTCTATGGTAGTATGTGGAATTTGTTTTGCAGAGCCGGACACTATCCTTGTGTTCAAAATCTTCTACGGAATATTCGGAGGAGGAACCCGCCTTGCAATGCCAAAGACAATCTGCGTGCCGGACTCATCGTCATTGAAGCCTGGTTCAGGGGCTACTGAGGGAGTCCTGGATTAGGGGGTCCTCGGATAGCCGGACTATATCCTTTGGCCGGACTGTTGGACTATGAAGATACATGATTGAAGGCTTCGTCCCGTGTCCGGATGGGACTCTCCTTGGCATGGAAGGCAAGCTTGGCAATACGGATATGTAGATCTCCTCCCTTGTAACCGACTCTGTGTAACCCTAGCCCCTCCGGTGTCTATATAAACCAGAGGGTTTAGTCCGTAGGACAACAACAATCATACCATAGGCTAGCTTCTAGGGCTTAGCCTCTACGATCTCGTGGTAGATCAACTCTTGTAATACTCATATCATCAAGATCAATCAAGCAGGAAGTAGGGTATTACCTCCATTGAGAGAGCCCGAACCTGGGTAAACATCATGTCCCCCGCCTCCTGTTACCATCCGCCTTAGATGCACAGTTCGGGACCCCCTACCCGAGATCTGCCGGTTTTGACACCGACAACCATCGCTTCTTCATAGTTCGTAGGTTCGTCATGGTCCAGTAACATAACCTCCAGAACAGGATTACCGTACCACTCTGGTGCGGATCTTACTCTGGTTGACCTACGAGGTTCAGTAACAACTTGATCTGAAGTTTCATGATCATCATCATTAACTTCCTCAATAATTGGTATAGACGTCACAGGAACTGGTTTTTGTGATGAACTACTTTCCAAAAAGGGAGCAGGTACAATTACCTCATCAAGTTCTACTTCCCTCCCACTCACTTCTTTCGAGAGAAACTCCTTCTCTAGAAAGGATCCATTCTTGGCAACAGATGTCTTGCCTTCGGATCTGTGATAGAAGGTGTACCCAACATTTTCCTTTGGGTATCCTATGAAGACACATTTCTCCGACTTGGATTCGAGCTTATCAGGTTGAAGCTTTTTCACATAAGCATCACAGCCCCAAACTTTAAGAAACGACAACTTTGGTTTCTTGCCAAACCACGATTCATAAGGCGTTGTCTCAAAGGATTTTGATGGTGCCCTATTTAACGTGAATGCGTCCGTCTCTAAAGCATAAACCAAAAACGTTAGCGGTAAATCAGTAAGAGACATCATAGATCGCACCATATCTAGTAAAGTACGATTACGACGTTGGGCACACCATTACACTTTGGTGTTCCTGTTGGCGTGAGTTGCGAAACTATTCCGCATTGTTTCAAATGTAGACCAAACTCATAACTCAAATATTCTCCTCCACGATCAGATCATAGAACTTTACTTTCTTGTTACAATGATTTTCAACTTCACTCTGAAATTCTTTGAACTTTTCAAATGTTTCAGACTTATGTTTCATTAAGTAGATATATGTAACGCCCCGGATTCGATGCGCCAGGTGTCTGCCAGTTATTCGCCGTCTTCGCCATGTCATTTGCTTGCGTGTTGCATTTTGCCATGTCATCATTTGCATTTCATATCATGTCATCATGTGCATTTCATTTTGCATACGTGTTCGTCTCATGCATCCGAGCATTTTCCCCGTTGTCCGTTTCGCAATCCGGCACTCCTATGTCTCCCGACGCTCCCTTTTACCTCTTTTCGTGTGCGGGTGTTAAACGGTCTCGGAATGGACCGAGGTTTTCAAGCGGCCTTGGTATAGCACCGGTGAACCGCTGTCAAGTTTCGTGCCATTTGGAGGTCGTTTGATACTCCAACAGTTAACCGGTAACCGTAAAGGCCTCCTTCTCTTTGCAGCCCAACACCCTTTCAAAGTGGCCCAAAACCCACGTTACTCCCTCCATGCTCTCGGTCGTTCGATCACGATCGCGTGGCGAAACCGCACCTCATTTGGACTCTCCTAGCTCCCTCTACCTATAAATATGTGTTCCTCGTCCAAATTCGGATCATTTCCCCCTAACCCTAGCGTTTTCCTCTCGCGCCGGACATGTCCGATCCGGCGGACTCATCTGCGCCACCGCCCCGCCGAATCACGGTGCGCCACGTGGCCCCATCACGCGCCCGCCGCCGGCCCTCCGACCAGATCGGGGCCCGCCGAGCCCATCCGGGGCGGACGAGCCCCGTCCGCGCCGCCGCCTACGCCCGGCCGGCGCGCCGCCGTCATCCTCGCCACCGTCGCGCCCGCGCGCGCCCGTGCGGCTGTGCCCGCCAGCGCCGCCCTCGCCGCCCTGCCGCCGCCCGGTGCCGCCAGCCTCGGCCTCACCTCGCCACCGGCGGCCCGTCATCCTCGCCCGGCGGAGCCGCCACGCCCGGCGCCCTCCGGTTCCGCCGCCCGCGCCGCCGGATCCCGCCTCCGCCGCCCCGTCGCCTTGGCCTCCTCCGGCGACCCCGATCCCGGCCACCTCCGCCCTTCCCCGTGCCTTGCCGGACAGCCCCGACCCACCGGAGCCGATGCCGCAGGGTTGACTTCTTCCCCCCTCGAAAATTCCTCTAAGTCCCGAAGTTTCTATTATTTTTATGCATTTTCATCATGCCATAACTCTGTCTTCGTTGCTCCGTTTTGTGCGTATAATATGTCAAAATGTTCGTCTCGATGAGTAGATCATTTCACCTCATTGCATCATTTTCATTTGAGCTCATCTTGATGCCTGAAATGCTGTTGGAAGAGTGCTATGTGATGTTAGTTTCATTTCTTAATGTAACATGCACTTTGTCATTTTGCCATGATTGATGTGTGCATCCTATGAACTTGAGTTCTACATGTGTTTTGTAATATGCCATGCCATCTTTACAGGGGTGTATGCCATGTATTATTTGTGATCTATGTGGTGACTAGCACAAGCATGCAAACTAGGCATCTTGATGTTGCTGTTTTAGTCCCTGTTCTGCTGATATTTTTATGCCATGTTAACTTGATGCTACCGAGAGATCCATGCTTATTTTGAGATACTTCAGTAAGGATGTGTTGTTCTACATGTCTTGCTCTATCCATCCATGCCCTTGTTTGCAATTATGGAGTGCCCTAGCTTGAGTCAATCGAGCTCTACTTTTGCTATAAAATGTTTCCTGGCAGGTTGTTTACATGTTATTCAATTTTGCCAAGGTTGTTGTAGTTGATCTGTGTATGCTATGATGTTGCTCTTGCCATGTATAGCTTCTATGCCATGTCTTATTACTGTTTCTTGCCTTGCCATGACATGTATTGCTCTGTGGTGAGTGGTTCAAGCTCACCAACATGCCTACTTGTTGTTGTTCCTGCCATGTTTGAATCTGTAATATATCTTGCCATGTTTACATGGGTGCCATCATATTTTCTGATCCTTTTTGGCTCTTGGTCAGTAAAGGACTTTTGTTATATGCTTTGAGTAGATTCATGCCATGCCTTTGTTTGCCAGGACAAGTTCATGTAGCATGTTGTTTCATAGCTCTAAACTTTGCAACCTGATGTTATTTCTGCCAATGCCTGAAACTGTTATTATTTGCAATCTTGCCATGTCATTTTGAGCATGTTCTAGTGATTTCTGGAGATAGCTCAGTGTTCATGTTTTGTAATGCTTTACCTGTACATCATGCCCATGCCTTTTGTTTTCACGTTGAGGTCCTGTAGCATGTTGTTTTGATGCTTGCAATATGCCTACTTGCTGTTTTGGACAGATTGTTGCTATAACTTGTATTGTGTGTATGTGTTGAACCGTTGCTCCGTTTTGAGTGTGCTCTATATGAAACTTGCTTGATTTTGCATGTAGTTTCATATTATCATGTTGCATCCTTGTTTTCAGGTGTTTTCTTGATGTTTGGGTGCATTTTGCATCAATGCCTTGCTTAACTTGTTTTGCTCATATCTTCTAGGCCGTAGCTCCAAATCTAATGAACTTTATATGTAACTTGACTAGAATTTCGTGTAGAACATTGTGGTGCATTTTAACTTGCTGTTTGACAACTTGAACATAAAGTTATTCAGATCTGTACCAATTTTGAAATTTGCATATGAGGACTTACCGGAATTGTTATATGTTGTTCCCGGCCTCATTTAAACTTGCCTTGATGTGTTGTTCTTGTTTGCATCATCTCTTGCCATGAGTAGCTTCATGTAGTATTGTCATGCATCATGTTTGTTGTGCATCTTGCCTTGTTCATGCGTGGTGTGTTTACTATGTTGTGTGCTTCTTCTTGTTAGTTCCTGTTGTGTTGCGATCGTGAGGATTCGCTCGTCTACGCTTCGTTCGGCTTCATCAGTTCATCTTCTTCATGGACTCGTTCTTCTTCCTTGCGGGATTTCAGGCAAGATGACCGCTACCCTGGATCTCACTACTATCATTGCTATGCTAGTTGCTTCGTTCTATCGCTATGCTGCGCTACCTATTACCTGTTTTTCAAGCCATCCCAAATTGCCATGAACCTCTAACCTTTTGCACCCTTCCTAGCAAACCGTTTTTTGGCTATGTTACCGCTTTGCTCAGCCCCTCTTATAGCGTTGTTAGTTGCAGGTGAAGATGAAGTTTGTTCCTTGTTGGAACATGGAGATGTTGTTCCTTGTTGGAACATGTTTACTTGTTGGGATATCACAATATACCTTATTTAATTAATGCATCTATATACTTGGTAAAGGGTGGAAGGCTCGGCCTTATGCCTGGTGTTTTGTTCCACTCTTGCCGCCCTAGTTTCCGTCATATCGGTATTATGTTCCCGGATTTTGCGTCCCTAACGCGGTCGGGTGATTTATGGGACCCCCTTGACAGTTCGCTTTGAATAAGACTCGTCCAGTAAGGCCCGACATTGGTTTTACCATTTGCCTCACCACCACCTATATTTCCCTTGGGAGTAATTAACCCAAGGGTCATCTTTATTTAGCCCCCCCCCCCCCGGGCCAGTGCTTCTCTAAGTGTTGGCCTGAACCGAGCTACTGCTGGGGCCACCTTGAGGCAACCCGAGGTTTGGTTTTACTCATAGCTAGTCTCATCCGTGTTGCCACGAGAACGAGATATGTGCAGCTCCTATCGGGATTGTCGGCGCATCGGGCGGCTTTGCTGGTCTTGTTTTATTGTTGTCGAAATGTCTTGTAGCCGGATTCCGAGACTGATCGGGTCTTCCGGGAGAAGGAATATCCTTCGTTGATCGCGAGAGCTTATCATGGGCTAAGTTGGGACACCCCTGCAGGGTATAAACTTTCGAGAGATGTGCCCGCGGTTATGTGGCAGATGGGAATTTGTTAATGTCCGGTTGTAGAAAACCCGGTTGATCTCAACTAAAATACACCAACCGTAAAGCGTAACGTGAGTGTCTCTTTTCGGGTTGATCGAGAGGAGAACACGGTTTCTGGGTTATGTTTGACGTAAGTAGGAGTTCAGGATCACTTCTTGATCATTACTAGTTGACGACCGTTCCTTTGTTTCTCTCCTCGCTCTCATTTGCGTATGTTAGCCACCATACATGCTTAGTCGCTGCTGCAACCTCACCACTTTACCCCTTCCTTTCCCATTAAGCTTTGCTAGTCTTGATACCCATGGTAATGGGATTGCTGAGTCCTCGTGGCTCACAGATTACTACACCACCAGTTGCAGGTACAGGTTTGCGATGATCTTGACGTGAGAGCGATGTATGCTTGTATTGGAGTGCTTCTTCTGTTTCTTCGATCAGGGGATAGGTTCCAGGTCGGCAGCCTGGGCTAGCAGGGTGGATGTCGTTTGAGTTTCTGTTTATGGTTCATCCGTAGTCGGATGTTGATCTTGTATATGTTGTTGATGTATTCTTGTGGCATTTGTGCCTTATGTATGTATCCCCATCTATTATGTAATGTTGATGTAATGATATCCACCTTGCAAAAGCGTTTCAATATGCGGGTCTATCTTTGGTGGGACCGTCGAGTTCCTTTTGGATAGGGTCGCATATTGGGCGTGACAAGTTGGTATCAGAGCCTCGACCGACCCTAGGAGCCCCCTTGATTGATCGTGTAGTTTGGCCGCAGTTGAGTCTAGAAGAAAACTGTTTTCGGAGTCTAGTTATATCGGAGAGTAGGAATTCCTTTTAGTCCTCTGCCCCTTCGTCGCTCTGGTGAGGAATCTTGACGTAGGTGTTTTGTATTACTCCTCTTCCCCTTCAAATTTTTCTTTAGGATCACGCAGTTGGTTTTCCGATCGTTGGCCCTCAGCTCTTTTCATCCGGTGCATTTCTCGTCAAGTCGACTCGACCATCTTCATTTTTGCCAAGTTCAATCCTCAGTTCTTCCTCCGACGTCGTTGTTTTTCCTTGTCCGAAGTTGTCCTTGTTTTTCCAACCCGCCCTCCCTTTTCTTCTCGGAACCGGAGTCCGTAATCGAGTATCCATCCTACTCGTGTGAAGCCTTTGCTTTCTTCAACCGGTGTTTTCTCTTCAAGATATTCGTCGGTTTCCCCTTCCAAGTTGCCTTTGTTTTTCCCGCCCTCCCACCCTCTTTTTCCCGGAGTTCGAGTTTCTTCCGACAATCAATTCCATTCGTGTGGAGTCTCTTCAGTCTTCCCTCAGTTATTTCAACCGGTGAATTCTCGTCTTGTTCGTCATTCTTCACCCCTTTCTTTTTCCGGTGCACTCAATTCAAGTTTTTCGGGTTGATCATATTCTTTTCCTTCGAAGTGTTTTCCCTGCTCGTTCGCCTCTCGCCAGTTTATCCTTCCGGAGTGCTCAAGAAATCTCAGGAGATCCGTCTATGTTCCAATTAATTCGAGGTTGTCACCTCAGTCAAATATTTCAATTGTTCCGGTGCATCATCTATCTGTTCGACAATCTTTTCCAACGGTGTTTTTTTTTAGTGGGCCCTAACCCACAGGTCTTTTCCTGGATCTTACGACTCTTCTAATTATTCGGAGTTATTCTAAAGTTCTTTTTGAAGTTTGACGTAAGAATGAATTTCATCAGTCAGACGCCTTCCCAAGATCTCTTTCAAAATCATTTCATTGTTGCCTTAACCTCTTCGCTTTTTGTTTCCCCGGAGTGCCTTAACAATTTTGGTGGTGTTTCTCGTCATCATTTGAAGACCGAAGAAGAGTTTTTCCTCTAAATCTTGCCCGTTCTCTCGAAGTTTCATGGTTCTAGCTTCATGTTATCCTCTCATATTATTCGGTTTGTCAGATATTCTTTCTTACACATCCGGAGCATTTCAGGAGTTGCTTTTCTGTTCCGATCATCCGGAGGCCATCTTTTCGGAATATCTCTCCATTCTAAGTTTTTCAAAGTCGTTCTCCAATTATTCTATATCCGTACCCCTTCGTTCGTCTCAATATTCTTCCGGTGCTGCGTTCAAGCATTCGTTAATCAGTTCGCGATCTCTTCGTTCTCTTGTCTCTAATTTTCCCTCGAGTATCTTCGTGGTTTCTAATTCTTTCCGGCGATTCGTTCTCTTCTCTTCGTTCATTTTCATTCCTAACGGTGGTTCGTTCAAGATTTCTTTTCTGTTGTTATCGTATCAATTAGTTCGTTTCTTTTCAATTCTACCGGTGGTTCATGAAGACTTTCTCAAGTTTTGCGCCATATTTCCCTTAATTCTTTTTCAAGAAGAATAAGTAGTATGTAAAATCCATTGTTGGTCATCAATTTAATTTGATGAAGGATAAGCATACAATAAATCTTATTCTTATTTCATCCAAGAGTTTAATCCCCTCCTTCAGAGTTTGTTCGTGAGGAATAAATTCTAGTTCCAAGTGTTTTCATCTTTTCTTTTCCGGAGTTCAATTTATTTGGCCATCTCATCGGAACCTCCATCTAAATCATCGCAAGGCCAATCTTATTCTTTCATCCTTCATTCTATCTCATCATCCTTTTGTCACCGGAGTTCTTCATGTGGTTCTTCAGGATTTAATTCATTCTTCAAGAGTTCATCAAGATTCTTGTTGGCGGAGTTCAAGTATCTTTTCTTCTTGCATCTCGAAGTGTAATTAATTCTTCGTATTCTTTTGAAGTGGAGTTTTGCATTTCTTTGTTCTTCTCAGATATTCAAATCCGTTCAATCCTTCCTTCTAAGTTCTTTTCATTCAATTCTTTCAATTCTTCCGGAGGCATGGTGTTGTTCCTCTCGTCAACTATCGTTCCATTTTGCCAAACTCAGTTCCAACTCTTTCCATGTTCAGTCAGAGTTCTGCCTAAATCCTTTCAGTCTTATTCGTTTCTCATCTCATTCTAACCTGAGTGATTTCATAGTCTATCTGATTCCGTGAGCTTTCGATTCTCGTCATTCTCGTCGTTCGTCTCTTCTTCTCGAGTGCTTTCAATTCTTTGCTTCTTCTCTTGAGTTCTTGTTTCACCTCATCATTTTTCCTTCCGTCTCGGTCCTAAGATCTCGGGACGAGATCTCTTGTTAGTGGAGGAGTGTTGTAACGCCCCGGATTCGATGCGCCAGGTGTCTGCCAGTTATTCGTCGTCTTCGCCATGTCATTTGCTTGCATGTTGCATTTTTCCATGTCATCATTTGCATTTCATATCATGTCATCATGTGCATTTCATTTTGCATACGTGTTCGTCTCATGCATCCGAGCATTTTCCCCGTTGTCCGTTTCGCAATCCGGCACTCCTATGTCTCCCGGTGCTCCCTTTTACCTCTTTTCGTGTGCGGGTGTTAAACGGTCTCGGAATGGACCGAGGTTTGCCAAGCGGCCTTGGTATAGCACCGGTAGACCGCCTGTCAAGTTCCGTGCCATTTGGAGGTCGTTTGATACTCCAACGGTTAACCGGGTAACCGTAAAGGCCTCCTTCTCTTTGCAGCCCAACACCCTTTCAAAGTGGCCCAAAACCCACCGTTACTCCCCTCCATGCTCTCGGTCGTTCGATCACGATCGCGTGGCCGAAAACCGCACCTCATTTGGACTCTCCTAGCTCCCTCTACCTATAAATATGTGTTCCTCGTCCAAATTCCGGATCATTTCCCCCCTAACCCTAGCGTTTTTCCCCTCTCCGCGCCCGGACATGTCCGATCCGGCCGGACTCATCTGCGCCGCCGCCCCCGCCGAATCACGGTGCGCCACGTGGCCCCGCCACGCCCGCCGCCCGCCCTCCCGGCCCTGATCGGGCCCGCCGAGCCCATCGGGGCCCGGACGAGCCCGTCGCCGCGCCGCCCGTCCGGCCTGCGTCGCCGCCTCGCCCGCCGGGCGCGCCGCCCGTCATCCTCGGCGCCGTGCGCCCGCGCGCCCCGCGCCAGCTCGCGCCGCGCGGCGCCGCCCTCGCCGCCCTGCCGCCGCCCGGTGCCGCCAGCGGCTCGGCCTCGCCTCGCCACCGGCCGGCCCGTCATCTCGCCGGCCGGAGCCGCCACGCCGGTGCCCTCCGGTTCCCACGCCGGATCCGGCGCCGGGCGGCGGATCCGCCTCCGCCGCCCGTCGCCTTGGCCTCCTCCGGCGACCCCGATCCCGGCCACCTCCGCCCTTCCCCGTGCCTCGCCGGACCGCCCCGACCCACCGGAGCCGATGCCGCAGGGTTGACTTCTTCCCCCCTCGAAAATTCCTCCAAGTCCCGAAGTTTCTGTTATTTTTATGCCTTTTCATCATGCCATAACTATGTCTTCGTTGCTCCGTTTTGTGCGTATAATATGTCAAAATGTTCGTCTCGATGAGTAGATCATTTCATCTCATTGCATCATTTTCATTTGAGCTCATCTTGATGCCGGAAATGCTGTTGGAAGAGTGCTATGTGATGTTAGTTTCTGTTTCTTAACAGAACATGCACTTTTGTCATTTTTGCCATGATTGATGTGTGCATCCTATGAACTTGAGTTCTACATGTGTTTTGTAATATGCCATGCCATCTTTACAGGGGTGTATGCCATGTATTATTTGTGATCTATGTGGTGACTAGCACAAGCATGCAAACTAGGCATCTTGATGTTGCTGTTTTAGTCCCTGTTCTGCTGATATTTTTATGCCATGTTAACTTGATGCTACCGAGAGATCCATGCTTATTTTGAGATACTTCAGTAAGGATGTGTTGTTCTACATGTCTTGCTCTATCCATCCATGCCCTTGTTTGCAATTATGGAGTGCCCTAGCTTGAGTCAATCGAGCTCTACTTTTGCTATAAAATATTTCCTGGCAGGTTGTTTACATGTTATTCAATTTTGCCAAGGTTGTTGTAGTTGATCCGTGTATGCTATGATGTTGCTCTTGCCATGTATAGCTTATATGCCATGTCTTATTACTGTTTGTTGCCTTGACATGCCATGTATTGCTCTGTGGTGAGTGGTTCAAGCTCACCAACATGCCTACTTGTTGTTGTTCCTGCCATGTTTGAATCTGTAATATATCTTGCCATGTTTACATGGGTGCCATCATATTTTCTGATCCTTTTTGGCTCTTGGTCAGTAAAGGACTTTTGTTATATGCTTTGAGTAGATTCATGCCATGCCTTTGTTTGCCATGACAAGTTCCTGTAGCATGTTGTTTCATAGCTCTAAACTTTGCAACCTGATGTTATTTCTGCCAATGCCTGAAACTGTTATTATTTGCAATCTTGCCATGTCATTTTGAGCATGTTCTAGTGATTTCTGGAGATAGCTCAGTGTTCATGTTTTGTAATGCTTTACCTGTACATCATGCCCATGTCTTTTGTTTTCACGTTGAGGTCCTGTAGCATGTTGTTTTGATGCTTGCAATATGCCTACTTGCTGTTTTGGACAGATTGTTGCTATAACTTGTATTGTGTGTATGTGTTGAACCGTTGCTCCGTTTTGAGTGTGCTCTATATGAAACTTGCTTGATTTTGCATGTAGTTTCATATTATCATGTTGCATCCTTGTTTTCAGGTGTTTTTTGATGTTTGGGTGCATTTTGCATCAATGCCTTGCTTAACTTGTTTTGCTCATATCTTCTAGGCCGTAGCTCCAAATCTAATGAACTTTATATGTAACTTGACTAGAATTTCGTGTAGAACATTGTGGTGCATTTTAACTTGCTGTTTAACAATTTGAACATAAAGTTATTCAGATCTGTACCAATTTCGAAATTTGCATATGAGGACTTACCGGAATTGTTATATGTTGTTCCCGGCCTCATTTAAACTTGCCTTGATGTGTTGTTCTTGTTTGCATCATCTCTTGCCATGAGTAGCTTCATGTAGTATTGTCATGCATCATGTTTGTTGTGCATCTTGCCTTGTTCATGCGTGGTGTGTTTACTATGTTGTGTGCTTCTTCTTGTTAGTTCCTGTTGCGTTGCGATCGTGAGGATTCGCTCGTCTACGCTTGGTTCGGCTTCATCCGTTCGTCTTCTTCATGGACTCGTTCTTCTTCCTTGCGGGATTTCAGGCAAGATGACCGCTACCCTGGATCTCACTACTATCATTGTTGTGCTAGTTGCTTCGTTCTATCGCTATGCTGCGCTACCTATTACCTGTTTTTCAAGCCATCCCAAATTGCCATGAACCTCTAACCTTTTGCACCCTTCCTAGCAAACCGTTGTTTGGCTATCTTACCGCTTTGCTCAGCCCCTCTTATAGCGTTGTTAGTTGCAGGTGAAGATGAAGTTTGTTCCTTGTTGGAACATGGAGATGTTGTTCCTTGTTGGAACATGTTTACTTGTTGGGATATCACAATATACCTTATTTAATTAATGCATCTATATACTTGGTAAAGGGTGGAAGGCTCGGCCTTATGCCTGGTGTTTTGTTGCACTCTTGCCGCCCTAGTTTCCGTCATATCGGTATTATGTTCCCGGATTTTGCGTCCCTAACGCGGTCGGGTGATTTATGGGACCCCCTTGACAGTTCGCTTTGAATAAGACTCGTCCAGCAAGGCCCAACATTGGTTTTACCATTTGCCTCACCACCACCTATATTTCCCTTGGGAGTAATTAACCCAAGGGTCATCTTTATTTAGCCCCCCCCCCCCCCCGGGCCAGTGCTTCTCTAAGTGCTGGCCTGAACCGAGCTGCCTGCGGGGCCACCTTGAGGCAACCCGAGGTTTGGTTTTACTCGTAGCTAGTCTCATCCGGTGTTGCCCTGAGAACGAGATATGTGCAGCTCCTATCGGGATTGTCGGCGCATCGGGCGGCTTTGCTGGTCTTGTTTTATTGCTGTCGAAATGTCTTGTAGTCGGGATTCGAGACTAATCGGGTCTTCCGGGAGAAGGAATATCCTTCGTTGATCGCGAGAGCTTATCATGGGCTAAGTTGGGACACCCTGCAGGTATAAACTTTCGAGAGCCGTGCCCGCGTTATGTGGCAGATGGGAATTTGTTAATGTCCGGTTGTAGAAAACCGAAGTTGATCTCAATTAAAATACACCAACCGTGTGCGTAACCGTGAGTGTCTCTTTTCGGGGTTGATCGAGAGGAGAACACGGTTTCTGGGTTATGTTTGACGTAAGTAGGAGTTCAGGATCACTTCTTGATCATTACTAGTTGACGACCGTTCCTTTGTTTCTCTCCTCGCTCTCATTTGCGTATGTTAGCCACCATACATGCTTAGTCGCTGCTGCAACCTCACCACTTTACCCCTTCCTTTCCCATTAAGCTTTGCTAGTCTTGATACCCATGGTAATGGGATTGCTGAGTCCTCGTGGCTCACAGATTACTACACCACCAGTTGCAGGTACAGGTTTGCGATGATCTTGACGTGAGAGCGATGTATGCTTGTATTGGAGTGCTTCTTCTGTTTCTTCGATCAGGGGATAGGTTCCAGGTCGGCAGCCTGGGCTAGCAGGGTGGATGTCGTTTGAGTTTTTGTTTATGGTTCATCCGTAGTCGGATGTTGATCTTGTATATGTTGTTGATGTATTCTTGTGGCATTTGTGCCTTATGTATGTATCCCCATCTATTATGTAATGTTGATGTAATGATATCCACCTTGCAAAAGCGTTTCAATATGCGGGTCTATCCTTGGTGGGACCGTCGAGTTCCTTTTGGATAGGGTCGCATATTGGGCGTGACAATATACCCATATCTGCTTAAATCATCTATGAAGGCGAGAAAATAACGATACCCGCCGCGAGCCTCAACATTCATTAGACCACATACATCAGTATGTATGATCTCCAATAAATCAGTTGCTCGCTCCATAGTTCCGGAGAACGGTGTTTTAGTCATCTTGCCCTCCTTCTTATCCGCCAAATATTTGGGGCAGTTCCACTTCCAGTGACCAGTCTGCTTGTAGTAGAAGCACTCAGTCTCAGGCTTAGGTCCAGACTTGGGTTTCTTCTCCTGAGCAGCAACTTGTTTGTTGTTCTTCTTGAAGTTCCCCTTCTTCTTCCCTTTGCCCTTTTTCTTGAAACTGGTGGTCTTATTGACCATCAACACTTGATGCTCTTTCTTGATTTCTACCTCCGCAGCATTTAGCATTGCGAAGAGCTCGGGAATCGTCTTATCCATCCCTTACATGTTATAGTTCATCACGAAGCTCTTGTAGCTTGGTGGCAGTGATTGAAGAATTCTGTCAATGAAGCTATCATCTGAAAGAATAACTCCTAGTTGAATCAAGTGATTGTTATACCCAGACATTCTGAGTATATGCTAACTGACAGAACTATTCTCCTCCATCTTGCAGCTGTAGAACTTATTGGAGACTTCATATCTCTCAATCCGGGCATTTGCTTGAAATATTAACTTCAACTCCTGGAACATCTCATATGCTCCATGACATTCAAAACATCGTTGAAGTCCTGGTTCTAAGCCTTAAAGCATGGCACACTGAACTATCGAGTAGTCATCAGCTTTGCTTTTTCCAGACGTTCATAACATCTGGTGTTGCTCCTGCAGCAGGTTTGGCACCTAGTGGTGCTTCCAGGACGTAATTCTTCTGTGCAGCAGTGAGGATAATCCTCAAGTTACGGACCCAGTCCGTGTAATTGCTACCATCATCTTTCAACTTTGCTTTCTCAAGGAACACATTAAAATTCAATGGAACAATAGCACGAGCCATCTATCTACAACAAACATAGACATGCAAAATACTATCAAGTACTAAGTTCATGATAAATTTAAGTTCAATTAATCATATTACTTAAGAACTCCCACTTAGATAGACATCCCTCTAATCATCTAAGTGATCACGTGATCCAAATCAACTAAACCATAACTGATCATCACGTGAAATGGAGTAGTTTTCAATGGTGAACATCACTATGTTGATCATATCTACTATATGATTCACGCTCGACCTTTCGGTCTCAGTGTTCCGAGGCCATATCTGCATATGCTAGGCTCGTCAAGTTTAACCTGAGTATTCTGCGTGTGCAAAACTGGATTGCACCCGTTGGAGATGGACGTAGAGCTTATCACACCCGATAATCACGTGGTGTCTGGGCACAGCAAACTTTGGCAACGGTGCATACTCAGGGAGAACACTTTTATCTTGAAATTTAGTGAGATATTTATACTTCTCCGTCGTATCTACTTTTCCAAACACTTTTTCCCTTGTTTTGGACTCTAACTTGCATGATTTGAATGGAACTAACCCGGACTGACACTGTTTTCAGCAGACTTTCCATGGTGTTATTTATGTGCATAAACAAAAGTTCTCGGAATGGCCTAAAACTCCACGGAACATATTTTTGGAAAATATTAAAAATACTGGAAGAAGAATCCACGTCAGGGGGGCCTCCACCTGTCCACGAGGGTGGAGGGCGCGCCTGCCCCCCAGGGCGCACCCCCTGCCTCGTGGGCCCCCTGACGCTCCACAGACCTCAACTCCAACTCCATATATTCAGTTTCGGGGAGAAAAAAATCAGGGAGAAGGACTCATCGCATTTTACGATACGGAGCCGCCGCCAAGCCCTAAAACCTCTCGGGAGGGCTGATATGGAGTCCGTTCACGGCTCCGGGGAGGGGAATCTGTCGCCATCGTCATCATCAACCATCCTCCATCACCAATTTCATGATGCTCACCGCCGTGCGTGAGTAATTCCATCGTAGGCTTGCTGGACGGTGATGGGTTGGATGAGATTTATCATGTAATCGAGTTAGTTTTGCTAGGGTTTGATCCCTAGTATCCACTATGTTCTGAGATTGATATTGCTATGACTTTGCTATGCTTAATGCTTGTCACTAGGGCCCGAGTGCCATGATTTCAGATCTGAACCTATTATGTTTTCATGAATATATGTGAGTTCTTGATCCTATCTTGCAAGTCTATAGTCACCTACTATGTGTTATGATCCGGCAACCCCGAAGTGACAATAATCAGGACCACTCCCGGTGATGACTGTACTTTGAGGAGTTCATGTATTCACTATGTGTTAATGCTTTGGTCCGGTACTCTATTAAAAGGAGGCCTTAATATCCCTTAGTTTCCGCTATGACCCCGCTGCCATGGGAGGTTAGGAAAAAAGATGACATGCAAGTTCTTTTCCATAAGCATGTATGACTATATTCAGAATACATGCCTACATTACATTGATGAATTGGAGCTGGTTCTGTGTCACCCTATGTTATGATTGTTACATGCTGAACCGCATCCGGCATAATTCTCCATCACCGATCCAATGCCTACGAGCTTTTCACATATTGTTCTTAGTTTATTTACTTTTCAGTTGCTACTGTTACAATCACTACAAAACCCAAAAATATTACTTTTGCTACCGCTACCGTTACTTCCATATTACTTTGCTACTAAATACTTTGTTGCAGATATTAAGTTATCCAGGTGTGGTTGAATTGAAAACTTAGCTGCTAATACTTGAGAAGATTCTTTGGCTCCCCTTGTGTCGAATCAATAAATTTGGGTTGAATACTCTACCCTCGAAAAGTGTTGTGGTCCCCTATACTTGTGGGTTATCAAGACTATTTTCTGGCGCCGTTGCCGGGGAGCATAGCTCTATTCTTTGAGTCACTTGGGATTTATATCTGCTGGTCACTATGAAGAACTTGAAAGACGCGAAAACAAAATTTTATCCCTCAACTACGAGGGGAGGTAAGGAGCTGCCATCTAGCTCTGCACTTGATTCACCTTCTGTTTTGAGTAAGCTTGCGACACCTAAACCTGCTCCTTCTATTAATTCTGATATGTCGCATGTTATTGATGATGTCACTTCTGCTATGCATGATACTTATGATGAAACTACTTCTATGCTTGATACTACTGTGCCACTTGGTGAATTTCTTGATGAACAACTTGCTCGGGCTAGAGAGAATGAAATCATTGAAACTGATAATATTGAAGATAGTGATGATGAAGACTCTCCCCCTAATAAATATGAATTGCCTGTTGTTCCTGAGGGTTAAGTTTTGGATGAAGAATCTGCTAGATCTATTCTTACTTGCAATGATAGAAGTGATCTTAAGAAGCTATTAGCTAAATGGAAGCAGCTATCTCTTAATGCTAGAATGAAACCTGACCCTGCTTTTGCTACTGCACCTATCTGTGTTACTGATAAGGATTATGAATTCTTTGTTGATCCTGATATAATTGCTTTGGTTGAGTCTGATCCTTTTTATGGCTATGAATCTGAAACTGTTGTGGCACATCTTACTAAATTAAATGATATATCCACCCTGTTCACTAATGATGAGAAATCTCGCTATATTTATATCCTTAAAATATTTCCGTTCTCATTAAAGGGTGATGCTAAGATACGGTTTAATTCTCTTGATCCTGGTTGTGTGTGTAGTCCCCAGGATATGATTTATTACTTCTCTGCTAAATATTTCTCTACTCATAAGAAACAAGCTGCTTTAAGGGATATATACAACTTTGTTCAAACTGAAGAAGAGAGTCTCCCACAAGCTTGGGGGAGGCTTCTCCAATTGCTTAATGCTTTGCCTGATCATCCTCTTAAGAAAATGAAATACTTGATATCTTTTATAATGGACTAACCAATGCATCCAGAGATTACCTGGATAGTTGTGTTGGTTCTGTTTTCAAGGAAAGAACACCGGATGAAGATGAAATTATATTGAATAATATGTTGACAAATGAAAATAATTGGACACTTCCTGAGCCAATTCCTGAGCCTATTCCTAAACCAACTCCAAAAAGAGAGGTGTTCTATTTCTCAGCCCTGAAGATATGCAAGAGTCAAAGAAATCTATGAAAGAAAAGGGTATTAAAGCTGAAGATGTTAAGAATTTACCTCATATTGAAGAAATACATGGTCTTAATTTACCGCCTATCGAAGAAACATATGATTCTAATCCATCACCTATTGAAGAAACTCATGGTCTTGATAACCCGACACAGGTAGTAAATTCTCTCTATAGATTTGATGAAGGTGATATTCCTCACTATAAGTCTACTAGACAATGCTTAGAAGAGTTTGATAATTTTATTGTCAAAAAAGAAAACTTCAATGCTTATTTTGGTAGACAATTGAAATACAATTCCGATACGCTTGAACACTTGGGTGATTATATGTCTAGAGTTAAAGTTGAACTTAAACTCATTAGTAAACATGCTTCTATGGTTACCACTCAAGTAGAACAAGTACTTAAGGCTCAAAATGATTTTCTCAATGAATTAAATAGTAAGAATAATGATTATGCTATTAGAGTGGCTACCAAAACCGGTAAAATGACTCAGGAACCTTTGTATCCTGAAGGCCATCCTAAGAGAATTGAGCAAGATTCTAAGAGAAATAATATTGACACACCTAGTCCTTCTAAAAAGAAGAAAAAGAAAAATGATAGGACTTTGCATACTTCTAGTGAACCTATTGCTGAAACACCTGAGAATCCAAATGATATTTCTCTTTCTGATGCTGAAACACAATCTGGTAATGAACATGAACCTAATGAAAATGTTAATGATAATGTTCATGTTGATGCTCGACCTAGCAATGATAATGATGTAGAAATTGAACCTGTTGATCTTGATAACCCACAATCAAAGAATCAATGTTATGATAAGAGAGACTTTGTTGCTAGGAAACACGGTAAAGAAATAGAACCATGGGTTCAGAAACCCATGCCTTTTCCTCCGAAACCATCCAAGAAAAAGGATGATGAGGATTTTGAGCGCTTTGCTGAAATGATTAGACCTATCTTTTTGCGTATGCGTTTGACTGATATGCTCAAGATGAATCCTTATGCTAAGTATATGAAAGAAACTATTACTAATAAAAGAAAGATATCGGAAGCTGGAATTTCCACCATGCTTGCTAATTATACTTTTAAGGGTGGAGTACCTAAGAAACTTGGAGATCCAGGAATACCAACTATACCATGCTCCATTAAAAGAAACTATGTTAAAACTGCTTTATGTGATCTTGGAGCCGGTGTTAGTGTTATGTGATAACCCACAAGTATAGGGGATCGCAACAGTTTTCGAGGGTAGAGTATTCAACCCAAATTTATTGATTCGACACAAGGGGAGCCAAAGAATATTCTCAAGTATTAGTAACTGAGTTGTCAATTCAGCCACACCTGAATAACTTAGTATCTGCAGCAAAGTATTTAGTAGCAAAGTAATATGGAAGTAACGGTAACGGTAGCAAAAGTAATATTTTTGGGTTTTGTAGTGATTGTAATAGTAGCAACAGAAAAGTAAATAAGCGAAGAACAATATGCGAAAAGCTTGTAGGCATTGGATCGGTGATGGAGAATTATGCCGGATGCGGTTCATCATGTAACAATCATAACATAGGGCGACACGGAACTAGCTCCAATTCATCAATGTAATGTAGGCACGTATTCCGAATATAGTCATACGTGCTTATGGAAAAGAACTTGCATTGACATCTTTTGTCCTACCCTCCCGTGGCAGCGGGGTCCTAACGGAAACTAAGGGATATTAAGGCCTCCTTTTAATAGAGTACCGGAACAAAGCATTAACACATAGTGAATACATGAACTCCTCAAACTATGGTCATCACCGGGAGTGGTCCCGATTATTGTCACTTAGGGGTTGCTGGATCATAACACATAGTAGGTGACTATACACTTGCAAGATAGGATCAAGAACTCACATATATTCATGAAAACATAATAGGTTCAGATCTGAAATCATGGCACTCGGGCCCTAGTGACAAGCATTAAGCATAGCAAAGTCATAGCAACATCAATCTTAGAACATAGTGGATACTAGGGATCAAACCCTAACAAAACTAACTCGATTACATGATAAATCTCATCCAACCCATCACCGTCCAGCAAGCCTACGATGGAATTACTCACGCACGGCGGTGAGCATCATGAAATTGGTGATGGAGGATGGTTGATGATGACGACGGCGATGGATTCCCCTCTCCGGAGCACCGAACGGACTCCAGATCAGCCCTCCCGAGAGGTTTTAGGGCTTGGCGGCGGCTCCATATCGTAAAACGCGATGAATCCTTCTCTGTGGTTTTTTTCTCCCCGAAAGTGAATATATGGAGTTGGAGTTGAGGTCGGTGGAGCGTCAGGGGGCCCACGAGGCAGGGGGCGCGCCCAGGGGGGCAGGCGCGCCTAAGGATGGCAATGGGTCGGGTTCGGCTTGGGTTGAACAATATCAAATCCATATCCAAATTCATGAAGACATTGTGTGCCCATCCACAAAAAAGTCCATGGGCGAAAAATTATGCCCATGTCCAAACCCGATGAATATCCATCGGGTACGGATATCCATCGGGTTCTCTCAACACATACATAAGACATAGCAGGACATTCACATAAGCTATTAAATTCTCACAAAATGACATAATACAAGTGCACATCGCGAAATAAGCTCTCAGATACTCACAAAATAACATAACGTCAAATAAACATAAATACCATTCTAAACATTGCTTGTAATGCTGAACAAAATTTCTAAAACCCAAATGATCAACCATAGATAGAGGGTACTCATGAACACAAATCATTAGTGCAAGCTCTTTCCTGGCAATATCTTGATCAAAAATAATATTCTCCAAATTGGCTTTTCCATCATCAACCTTCGTCAGCCTTAATTTTTGTTGCTTTGGGCCTATTGGCGCATGCCTAGCACCAGAAGAGCTCATGTGACTCTTCAAATCTGAAGTGCCACTTGTTCATTTTGCAGAAGTTTATGACAATACATGCACTCAGCTTTCCATTCTCCATCAATAAAAAAATTCTCAAAATTACCTTCCTACACGACAGATGTGAGAGCTTTCTCTTACTGCCAGCCAAACCTTGTGATGCTCCCACAGCACCAGTAGCTTAAGTGTTAGATTTTGAGCTAGCAGAGTTAACATTTCCAGAGCTAACCGCAACAGCGCCTTGTGCTCCCATCATGAGAAGCTATTGAGCTATACATGCAAAAAAAACTTCAATTCAGTTAAAAAGAGCCATGGTACATAATGTCTGAACTATAAGATTTGAACAGATTATGATAAATAAATTGTAGTGAATGGTAACTACAAACCTAAACTATTTTTTGCCATCTCTTCATGGCCCTCTAGATTGAAATACACAGACATAGTAAAACCTAGTAATTGCTAATTAACATGCATAACTAAAGATCACGCCATGTTCCAAATCTAAACCATGCTCATTTGGTAACCAACGAAAACTAGCTAACTCTATAAATCTCTTCCAGTTACTACTGTAAACTACAAGAAATGCATAATTTGTAGACATGCACGAGAAGGATTCATGGAAAATTACTACTCATCTAGTTAGTACTGTAAACTGCAAGAAATACTTAATTTGAAGACATACATAAGCGGGATTCATGGAACGAACAAATTATTACTGCTCCAATTAGTAGTGTAAACTGAAAGAAAAACTTAATTTGCAGACATACATGAGATGGATTCATATGATTATTTTTACTACTGTAAATTGAAAGAAATGTTTAATTTGCAGACATACATGCGAATTCAGGGAACAAGCAGGAACACCACACAGAAAAACTTACCCTGAGACTCTGAGAGGATTCGGAGATTTAGGGAACGAGTAGGAACACCACACATAGGAAAATTACTACTGATCCAGTTGCTACATGCTCATGTTGGACACCCACGGACAGGAACACCACACATACATGAGAGGATTCAGGGAGCAGCAAAGCTTACCCTGAATGCTGGCTATTCGGCGTGTTCATCAAATTATCAGCATGGTCGTGATCCTCTTCTTGGTCTGCGCGCGTCTCCCTACACTCATGTGCTTCCATGCTCCTAGTCCGGTGCGGACCAGTACTCTGGTACGTCGCGCTGCTCCGCATCGGTCTGCTCTGCATCCCAGTTCAAAGACTTGCGCCAGCCCATCGCTGTACCTTTGCGTGCCAGGAGATGCGAGACGGAGGGTCGAGGGGATGGAGTTGGGCTGCCACTGGACAGTGGCGTTGGATGCTGAAGTGCTGCACGCCTACACTATATGTATAGCTAAAGGCTGGCGGCTGGCAACTGCATCTAGAGCAGCGGGAGGATAAGTCAAGGCGACGTAGATGAAGCTTAATGGTGAGTCGTTTAACGAGGAGATAGAAGAATGAGAAGAGGTAGTGTAGTAAAGTTACGGTGGGAATCGGGAGGGACTGTGCAATTTACTCTTCATTTTTTATAAATAAAGAAAATCATTGGAAGATGGAATAGTGGGGATCATTGAATTTTGCCTCACATGTCATACTATGGGGTCGGGTTCGAGTATATCCACGGACACAATATTATGTCCAAGCCCTACCCATGAGAAAACGGGTCGGGTTCGGGTGTTGTCCATCGGTACAAAAATGTATCCAAACTCTATCCATTCGGGTCGGATATCCGGCGTATCCATGTCCATGGATAAAATTGCCATCCTTAGGCGCGCCCCCCACCCTCGTGGACAGGGTGTAGGCCTCCTGACATGGATTCTTCTTTCAGTATTTTTAATATTTTCCAAAAATATGTTCCGTGGAGTTTCAGGTCAATCCGAGAACTTTTGTTTCTGCACATAAATAACACCATGGAAAGTCTGCTGAAAACAGCGTCAGTCCGGGTTAGTTCCATTCAAATCATGCAAATTAGAGTCCAAAACAAGGGTAAAAGTGTTTGGAAAAGTAGATACGACGGAGACGTATCAACTCCCCCAAGCTTAAACCTTTGCTTGTCCTAAAGAAATTCAGTTGATAAACTGAAAGTGATAAAGAAAATCTTTTACAAACTCTGTTTGCTCTCGTTGTTGTAAATATGTAAAGCCAGCCTTCAAGTTTTCAGCAAAGACTATTACTAACCACATTCACAATAACTCTCAGGTCTCATGTTTACTCATATCAATGGCATAATCAACTAGCGAGCAATAATAAAATAAATCTCGGATGACAACACTTTCTCAATACAATCATAATATGATATAACAAGATGGTATCTCTCTAGCCCTTTCTGAGACCGCAAAACATAAATGCAGAGCACCTTTAAAGATCAAGGACTGACTAGACATTGTAATTCATGGTAAAAGAGATCCAATCATAGTCATTCCCAATATAAATTAATAGTAATGAATGCCAATGACAAATGTGCTCTCCAGCTAGTGCTTTTTAATAAGAGGGTGATGACTCAACATAAAAGTAAATAGATAGGCTCTTCGCAGAGGAAAGCAGGGATTTGTAGAGCTGCCATAGCTTGGTTTTGAAATGGAGATAAATAATATTTTGAGCGTCATACTTTCATTGTCAACATAACAACCAAGAGATGGCGATATCTTCCATGCTACACACATTATAGGCGGTTCCCAAACAGAATGCTAAAGTTTATACTCCCCCTCCACCAACAAGCATCAATCCATGGCTTGCTCGAAACAATGAGTGCCTCCAACTAACAACAGTCCCAGGGAGAGTTTTGTTTGCAATTATTTTGATATGATTTGTATAAAGCATGGGACTGGGCATCCCGGTGACCAGCCATTTTCTCGTGAGTGAGGAGCGGAGTCTGCTCCTCTTGAGAATAACCCGCCTAGCATGCAAGATACGGACAGCCCTAGTTGATACATGAGCTATTCGAGCATACAAAACAGAATTTCATTTGCAGGTTTAGAGTTTGGCACATATAAATTTACTTGGAACGGCGGGTAGATACCGCATATAGGAAGGTATAGTGGACTCATATGGAATAACTTTGGGGTTTAAGGGATTAGATGCACAAGCAGTATTCCCGCTTAGTACAAGTGAAGGCTAGCAAAAGACTGGGAAGTGACCAACTAGAGAGCGACAACAGTCATGAACATGCATTAAAATTAATAAACATTGAGTACAAGAATGAGTAGGATATAATCCACCATGAACATAAATATCGTGAAGGCTATGTTGATTTGTTTCAACTACATGTGTGAACATGTGCCAAGTCGAGTCACTTAAATCATTCAAAGGAGGATACCACCCCACTATACCACATCACAACCATTTTAATAGCATGTTGGCACGCAAGGTAAACCATTATAACTCATATCTAATCAAGCATAGCATAAGCAACTATGAACTATAATTGTCATTGCAAACATGTTTATTCATAATAGGCTAAATCAGGAATGATGAATTAATCATACTTACAAAAACAAGAGAGGTCGAGTTCATACCAGCTTCTCTCATCTCAATCAGTCCATCATATATCATCGTAATTGCCTTTCAATTGCACGACCGAACGATGTGAAAATAATAAGAGTGCGCGTGCATTGGACTAAGCTGGAATCTGCAAGCATTCAATAAACAGGAGAAGACAACGCAACATGGGCTCTTGGTTAAATCAACAATAATGCATATAAGAGCCACTTCAACAATTTAATCATGGTCTTCTCCTATCGACCCCTAAAGAAAAGAAAAGAAATAAAACTATTTACATGGGAAATCTCCCAACAAGCAAAGGAAGAACAGGAAATATTGTTGGGTTTTCTTTTTAATTATTACTAGTACAGCAAGAAAAGTAAACTAACTAAAAGCTACACTAATTTTTTGGTTTTTCTTAAGGTTTATTAAACACACAAGAAGAAAGCAAGAAAAAGAAAATAAACTATCATGGATATCACAGTGAAAGAGTATGAGCACCGACATCTAGCAATTAATGTGTGTGAACATAAATGTAATGTCAGTGGGAAATACATACTCCCCCAAGCTTAGGCTTTTGGCCTAAGTTGGTTTATTGCCACGGGTGGCCTGGCGGATATCCAAAGTGGTAGCCGGGGTCGTACTGAGATGAAGAAGACTCTAATTGCCACTGGTTGGCAATCATCTCCGGAGGTTCAAATTGTACTTAGACTATCGTGGAGGCTCAAATTGTGGTTCCGGCTCCGGCTCTGTGGCTGATTTAGGGTTCCGGTAGGCGTGAATGGCCGCAAGCGGAACGAGATACGGACCTGCAGATAAATCAAACAAGGAAGGAGCAGGCAAGGTAATAGTCTCAGGGTGATATTTATCAAAGAACAATTTTTATTTAAGCGCCCCTTCCCTATTCTTACCAATAAAATCATGCACTACCATACTCTTATAATCTAAATAAGCAGTGGGCAGCAATTTTTCTTCTTTTTCATAGTGCCTAATAGATATGTTATAGTGTGCAGCAAGGCGTGAAGCGTAAATACCTCCAAAGATGGGGCCCTTTGTATGGTTGAGACTTAACCGTTTAGCAATAATACCGCCCATACTAACAGTGTTATCACAGAATAAACCATGGAACAAAATAATAATATCAGAAACACTAAGGTTTTCATAGTTTCCGTGACCAATTAAGCAACGACTAGCAAATATAGCAAAGTAGCGTAAAACAGGGAAATGTACGCTAGTGATTCTTGCATCGGAAACCTTCCTAGTTTCCCCTACAGTAATAGTGTCAATAAACCCATCTACATCTTTATGATGTGGTTCCTCTAAACTACCCTCTAAAGGTATTTTGCAAACCTTACAAAATTCATCTAGTGATATCTTCTTAACCACATCATATAAATGAAACTCTACTGAAGGAGGTGATTCCTTAGGATAATAGTAGAAGTTTTGCACAAAATTATTGGTGAGATATTGTTCGCGTTGGTCGCGAAGGAATTCGGTGAGGCCTGCATTCTCAGCCAATTCATAAAAATCATCATAAATCCCGGCTGCTCTCAAGAAATCATTGGAAGGCCATTCGCACGGCCGAACCTCCGCGGTGCGAGGCAAATTATATTTGGGCCTCTGTGCTTCTTCACTTTGCTTTTCCTTCGAGCTTCGGCTCGATGAGCCCCTCAAAAATCTCTGCATTATTTTCTGAAAAATTCTGAAAGTTTTAGTAACTTCAAATAAAAGTGAACCAAGCTCAGCAAAATTGATAGCAACTACTCCTACAAGTGCCTAGAGACTATATCATGCATTAGAACTACTTGGAACCATATGAATTTGACATGCAAGCTCAAGAACATGGTCACCTGGGCAGCACAAATTTGCAATGAATAAAGCAGTAGAACAAAAACTAATTGGACCAATGGAGGAGTCACATACTGATACGTCTCCAACGTATCTATAATTTTTTATTGTTCCATGCTACTTTATCTATTGTTTTGGACTATAATGGGCTTTATTTTCCACTTTTATATTATTTTTGGGACTAACCTATTAACCGGAGGCCCAGCCCAGAATTGCTGTTTTTTGCCTATTTCAGTGTTTCAAACAAACAGAATATCAAACGAAGTCCAAACGGAATGAAACCTTCGAGAACGTGATTTTCTCATCAGATAAGACCCAGGAGACTTGGACCCTCCGTCAAGAAAGCCACGAGGCGGTCACAAGGGTGGAGGGCGCACCCCCCTAGGGCTCGCCCCCCTGCCTCGTGGGCCCCTCGAAGCACCACCGACGTACTCCTTCCTCCTATATATACCTACATACCCCCAAACGATCAGAACAGGAGCCAAAAACCTAATTCCACCGCCGCAACTTCCTGTATCCACGAGATCCCATCTTGGGGCCTGTTAGGAGCTTCACGGGGGGGCATCCACCACGGAGGGCTTCTACATCAACACCATAGCCCCTCCGATGAAGTGTGAGTAGTTTACTTCAAACCTTGGGTCCATAGCTAGTAGCTAGATGGCTTCTTCTCTCTTTTGGATCTCAATACAATGTTCTCCCCCTCTCTCGTGGAGATCTATTCGATGTAATCTTCTTTTTGCGGTGTGTTTGTTGAGACCGATGAATTGTGGGTTTATGATCCAGCTTATCTATGAATAATATTTGAATCTTCTCTGAATTCTTTTATGTATGATTGAGTTATCTTTGCAAGTCTCTTCGAATTATCCGTTTGGTTTGGCCAACTAGATTGGTAGTTCTTGCAATGGGAGAAGAGCATTGATTTGGGTTCAATCTTGCGGTGTCCTTACCCAGTGACAGAAAGGGTTGCAAGGCACGTATTGTATTGTTGCCATCGAGGATAACAAGATGGGGTATTTATCATATTGCATGAATTTATTCCTCTACATCATGTCATCTTGCTTAAGGTGTTACTCTGTTTTTAACTTAATACTCTAGATGCATGCTGGATAGCGGTCGATGAGTGGAGTAATAGTAGTAGATGCAGAATCGTTTTGATCTACTTGTCTCGGACGTGATGCCTATATACATGATCATACCTAGATAACCTCATAACTATGCTCAATTCTGTCAATTGCTCAACGGTTTGTTCACCCACCGTAGAATAATTATGCTCTTGAGGGAAGCCACTAGTGAAACCTATGGCCCCCGGGTCTATTCTCATCATATCAATCTCCATCACTTTTATACTTTCTTTGTTTTTACTTTGCTTTTTACTTTTCACTTTGCATCTTTATACCAAAAATACCAAAAATATTATCTCTATCAGATCTCACTCTCGTAAATGACCGTGAAGGGATTGACAACCCCTAATCGCGTTGGTTGCGAGTAGCTATCGTTTTGTGCAGGTACGAGGGACTTGCGCGTGGCCTCCTACTGGATTGATACCTTGGTTCTCAAAAACTGAGGGAAATACTTACGCTACTGTGCTGCATCATCCTCTCCTCTTCGGGGAAAACCAACGCAAGCTCAAGACGTAGCAAGAAGGATTTCTGGCACCGTTGTCGGGGAATCTACGCAAAAGTCAACATACCAAGTACCCATCACAATCCCTATCTCTCGCATTATATTATTTGCCATTTGCCTCTCGTTTTCCTCTCCCCCACTTCACCCTTGCCGTTTTATTTGCCCTCTCTTTCCCAATCTCCTCCTCTTTTTCCCTTTGCCTTTTGTTTGCTCGTGTGTTAGTTCGCTTGCTTGTCGTTATGTCGAATTCCTTCTCCGCTCCTATGTCTCCCGAGTTTGAAGTTCTTCACTTCAAGCAACGGCAAGGAGAAAACTTAAAAGATGCTTGGTATAGGATGATGGAATCTTATCGTAAGTGCACCCAAGAGGTGAACTTTAGAATTCTTCTTCGCAATTTTTATGTTGGGTTAAATATGACGCATAGACAACTCTTGGATTGCATTGCCAAGGGAAATTTTATTGAAATTGATCCCAGTATTGCGCATGAAATTATAGAGGGAATAGTAGGAACACTACCCCAAAAGGGAGGATCTCATCCTACCCAGGAAGAAACCCAAGTGTTTGAGAAGATTTGCGAAGTAACAAAAATTTTACAAAAGTCTCTTGAGCCTCTTAAAAGTGTTAGCAGAAATCTTCACCGCATGAATATGTTGATTACTCTTTGTAATAAGCGGTTGGATTCTTTAGATCTGAAAATTTCTGAGTATGAACCCCCCGGACTCGAGCATGACTCTGCTAAAAAACTGAAAATTAAAGATGGCAATACCTAGATCTATCCTCGCTTTTATGCCTAGCTAGGGGCGTTAAACGATAGCGCTTGTTGGGAGGCAACCCAATTTTATTTTTAGTTTTTTGTTTTTGCTTCTGTTTAGGAATAAATAATCCATCTGGCCTCTGTTTAGATGTGATTTTATCTTTTAATTAGTGTTTGTGCCAAGTTAAACCTATTGGATCTTCTTGGGTGATAGTTATTTGATCTTGCTGTAATTTCCAGAAACTTTGCGATCAGTGCCCGAATTGTTAAAAATCACCCGAACGTGATAAAATATTGATTCCAATTGCTGATGATCAATAAACAAATTTTCCAGGTCCTCTAATTTTGGTAGAATTTTTTGGGTTCCAGAAGTTTACGTTAGTTACAGATTACTACAGACTGTTCTGTTTTTGACAGATTCTGTTTTGCGTGTGTTGTTTGCTTATTTTGATGAATCTATGGCTAGTAAAATAGTTTATGATCCATAGAGAAGTTGGAATACAGTAGGTTTAACACCAATATAAATAAAGAATGAGTTCATTACAGTACCTTAAAGTAGTCTTTTGTTTTCTTTCTCTAACGGAGCTCACGAGATTTCTATTGAGTTTTGTGTTGTGAAGTTTTCAAGTTTTGGGTTAATTCTTTTGATGGATTATGGAACAAGGAGTGGCAAGAGCCTAAGCTTGGGGATGCCCATGGCACCCCCAAGATAATCCAAGGACACCAAAAAGTCAAAGCTTGGGGATGCCCCGGAAGGCATCCCCTCTTTCATCCACTTCCATCGGTAATTTACTTGGAGCTATATTTTTATTCGCCACATGATAAGTGTTTTGCTTGGAGCGTCTTGTATTATTTGCGTCTTTGCTTGTTAGTTTACCACAATCATCCTTGCTGTACACACCTATTTATAGAGCCATACATGAATTGAAATTTGATAGAATACTCTATGTGCTTCACTTATATCTTTTGAGCTTGATAGTTTTGCTCATAGTGCTTCACTTATATTTTTGAGCGTGATAATTCTTGCTCTAGTGCTTCACTTAAATCTTTTAGAGAACGGTGGTGGATTTGTTTTAAAGAAACTTGATCTCTCATGCTTCACTTAGATCATTTTTTTAGATTCGTTAATAGCATGGTAAATTTCTTAATGTTAATATACTTGGTATTCAAGATATGTGAAACTTTCTTTTGAGTGCGTTGAATACTAAGATAAGTTTGATGCTTGATAATTGTTTTGAGATATGGAGGTGATAATATCAAAGTCGTGCTAGTTGAGTAGTTGTGAATTTGATAAATGCTTGTGTTAAAGATTGCAAACCCCGTAGCATGCACGTATGGTTAAAGTTATGTAACAAATTTGAAACATAAAGTGTACCTGGCTTGTGCATCCTTATGAGTGGCGGTCGGGGACGAGCGATGGTCTTTTCCTACCAATCTATCCCCCTAGGAGCATGCGCGTAGTACTTCATTTTTGATGACTTATAAATTTTTGCAATAAGTATATGAGTTCTTTTGACTAATGTTGAGTCCATGGATTATACGCACTTTTACCTTTCCGCCTTTGCTAGCCTCTTCGGTACTGTGCATTGCCCTTTCTCACCCTGGGTGTTGGTGCAAACTTCGCCGGTGCATCCCAACCCCGTGATATGATACGCTCTTTCACACATAAACCTCCTCATATCTTCCTCAAAACAGCCACCATACCTACCTATTATGGCATTTCCATAGCCATTCCGAGATATATTGCCATGCAACTTTCCATCATTCGTTCATCATCATCATGACATACTTTACTTTTGTCATATTGCCATTGCATGATCATGTAGTTGACATCGTATTTGTGGCAAATCCACCATGCATTATTTTTCATACATGTCACTCTTGATTCATTGCACCATCCCGGTACACTGCCGGAGGCATTCATATAGAGTCATACCTTGTTCTAGTTTCGAATTGTAATCCTTATGTTGTAATCAATAGAAGTGTGATGATCATCATTATTAGAGCATTGCCCAAAAAAAAGAGAAAGGCCAAAAAAAGGAAGGCCCAAAAAAATATAAAAAGGGCAATGCTACTATCTCTTTTTTTCACACTTGTCCTTCAAAGTAGCACCTTGTTCTTCATGTAGTGAGTCTCATATATTGTGCTTCAAAGTAGCACCATGTTTTTCATATAGTGAGTCTCATAAGTTGTCTTGTTCATACTAGTGGGAATTTTTCATTATAGAACTTGGCTTGTATATTCCCACGATGGGCTTCCTCAAAATGCCCTAGGTCTTCATGAGCAAGCAAGTTGGATGCACACCCACTAGTTTTCTTTTGTTGAGCATTCATAGCTCTAGTGCATCCATTGCATGGCAATCCCTACTTCTCATGTTGACATCAATTGATGGGCATCTCCATAGCCCGTTGATTATCCTCGTCAATGTGGGACTTTCTCCTTTTTTGTCTTCTCCACACAATCCCCATCATCATATTCTATTCCACCCATAGTGTTATATCCATGGCTCACGCTCATGTATTGCGTGAAGGTTGAAAAAGTTTGAGATTATTTAAGTATGAAACAATTGCTTGGCTTGTCATCGGGGGTATAGAAGTTGGGAACATCTTTGTGTGATGAAAATGAAGCATAGCCTAACTAAATGATTTTGTAGGGATGAACTTTCTTTTGCCATGCTATTTTGAGAAGACATGATTATTTTTTATTAGTATGCTTGAAGTATTATTATTTTCATGTCAATATGAACTTTTGTCTTGAATCTTTCGGATCTGAATATTCATACCATGATTAAGAAGATTTACATTGAAATTATGCCAAAGTATCACTCCGCATCAAAAATTCTCTTTTTATCATTTACCTACTCGAGGACGAGCAGGAATTAAGCTTGGGATGCCTCGATACGCTCCAACGTATCTATAATTTTTATTGCTCCATGCTACTTTATCTATTGTTTTGGACTATAATGGGCTTTATTTTCCACTTTTATATTATTTTTGGGACTAACCTATTAACCGGAGGCCCAGCCTGTAATTGTTGTTTTTGCCTATTTCAGTGTTTGAAGAAATGAATATCAAACGGAGTCCAAACGGAATGAAACCTTCGGGAACGTGATTTTCTCATCGATAAGACCCAGGAGACTTGGACCCTCCGTCAAGAAAGCCACGAGGCGGTCACGAGGTGGGGGCGCCCTAGGGCGCGCCCCCTCGCCTCATGGGCCCCTCAAGCTCCACCGACGTACTCCTTCCTCCTATATATACCTCACGCACCCAAACGATCGAACAGGAGCCAAAAACCTAATTCCACCGCTGCAACTTCCTGTATCCATGAGATCCCATCTTGGGGCCTATTCCGGAGCTCCGCCGGAGGGGGCATCCACCACGGAGGGCTTCTACATCAACACCATAGCCCCTCCGATGAAGTGTGAGTAGTTTACTTCAGACCTTCGGGTCCATAGCTAGTAGCTAGATGGCTTCTTCTCTCTTTTTGGATCTCAATACAATGTTCTCCCCCTCTCTCGTGGAGATCTATTCGATGTAATCTTCTTTTTGCGGTGTGTTTGTTGAGACCGATGAATTGTGGGTTTATGATCCAGCTTATCTATGAATAGTATTTGAATCATCTCTGAATTCTTTTATGTATGATTGAGTTATCTTTGCAAGTCTCTTCGAATTATCCGTTTGGTTTGGCCAACTAGATTGGTAGTTCTTGCAATGGGAGAAGTGCATTGATTTGGGTTCAATCTTGCGGTGTCCTTACCCAGTGACAGAAAGGGTTGCAAGGCACGTATTGTATTGTTGCCATCGAGGATAACAAGATGGGGTATTTATCATATTGCATGAATTTATTCCTCTACATCATGTCATCTTGCTTAAGGTGTTACTCTGTTTTTAACTTAATACTCTAGATGCATGCTGGATAGCGGTCGATGAGTGGAGTAATAGTAGTAGATGCAGAATCATTTCGATCTACTTGTCTCGGACGTGATTCCTATATACATGATCATACCTAGATAACCTCATAACTATGCTCAATTCTGTCAGTTGCTCAACAGTAATTTGTTCACCCACCGTAGAATAATTATGCTCTTGAGAGAAGCCACTAGTGAAACCTATGGCCCCCGGGTCTATTCTCATCATATCAATCTCCATCACTTTTATACTTGCTTTGTTTTTACTTTGCTTTTTACTTTTCACTTTGCATCTTCATACCAAAAATACCAAAAATATTATCTCTATCAGATCTCACTCTCGTAAGTGATCATGAAGGGATTGACAACCCCTAATTGCGTTGGTTGCGAGTAGCTATCGTTTTGTGTAGGTACGAGGGACTTCGCGTGGCCTCCTACTGGATTGATACCTTGGTTCTCAAAAATTGAGGGAAATACTTACGCTACTGTGCTGCATCATCCTCTCCTCTTCGGGGAAAACCAACGCAAGCTCAAGACGTAGCACATACCAAGGAACACTCTCCCCAAGCAGTTTTGTGAAAGGTGCTTTGAGCAAGGAGATCGAAAATCGCAGCAAAATGAGCTAGAACTCGTGCTTGAGCTGGATGGTGTTTTTTTGGGAGGAAGAAGAAGTGTGTGGGTGCAGGAATAAGTGGAGGGGAGCCACCATGGGCCGACGAGGCAGGGGGTGCGCCCTGTAGGGGTGGACGTGCCCTAGACCCTCGTGGCCAGGTGCTTGCTCCCCCTGATGTGTTCTCAGTGCCAGATATTCTCAAATATTCCAGAAAAAATCATATTTCAATTTTGGGGCATTTGGAGAACTACTATTTTCGGGTTATATTGCACGGATAATTCAGGAAACAGACAGAAAAATACTATTTTTACTATATTTCAACTAAATAACAAAAAGTATAAGGAGGGTACAGAAGGTTGTGCTTTCTAGTTTCATCAATCTCATGCTCATCAAAAGGAATCCACTAACAAGGTTGATCAGGTCTTGTTAACAAACCCATTCCGACTAACATGGAACCGGAGAAATTTCGAATAACACTATGTTACCTCAACGGGGATATGCACATCCCCAATAATAAGAATATCATATTTCTTCTTGACAGTAGGAAGAGGAAATTCAAAACCTCCAAAAATAATCGATGGAATTTTTCCAATAGAATTGATACTGTGGACTTGAGGTTGTTTCCTCGGAAAGTGTGTCGTATGCTCATTACCATTAACATCGAAAGTGACATTGCCTTTGTTGCAATCAATAACAACCCCTACAGTATTCAAAAAAGGTCTTCCAAGAATAATAGTCATACTATCGTCCTCGGGAATATCAAGAATAACAAAGTCTGTTAAAATAGTAACGTTTGCAACCACAACAAGCACATCCTCACAAATACCGATAGGTATAGCAGTTGATTTATCAGCCATTTGCAAAGATATTTCAGTAGGTGTCAACTTATTCAAATCAAGTCTACGATATAAAGAGAGAGGCATATCACTAACACTGGCTCCAAGATCACATAAAGCAGTTTTAACATAGTTTCTTTTAATGGAGCATGGTATAGTAGGTACTCCTGGATCTCCTAGTTTCTTAGGTATTCCACCCTTAAAAGTGTAATTAGCAAGCATGGTGGAAATCTTAGCTTCCGGTATTTTTCTTTTATTAGTAATAATTTCTTTCATATACTTAGCATAAGGATTCATTTTGAGCATATCAGTTAATCGCATACGCAAAAAGATAGGTCTAATCATTTCAGCAAAGCGCTCAAAATCCTCATCATCCTTTTTCTTGGATGGTTTGGGAGGAAAAGACATGGGTTCCTGAACCCATGGTTCTCTTTCTTTACCATGTTTCCTAACAACAAAGTCTCTCTTATCATAACATTGATTCTTTGATTGTGGGTTATCAAGATCAACAGCAGGTTCAATTTCTACATCATTATAATTACTAGGTTGAGCATCATCATGAACATCTTTATTAATATTATCGCTAGATTCATGTTCATTACCAGATTGTGTTTCCGCATCAGAGATAGAAATATCATTTGGATTCTCAGGTGTTTCAGCAACAGGTTCACTAGAAGCATGCAAAGTCCTATCATTTTTCTTTTTCTTCTATTTAGAAGGACTAGGTGCATCTATATTATTTCTCTGAGAATCCTGCTCAATTCTCCTAGGGTGGCCTTCAGGATACAAAGGTTCCTGAGTCATCTTACCAGTTCTAGTAGCCACTGTAACAGCATAATCATTATTCTTACTATTTTATTCATTGAGAAAATCATTTTGAGCTTTAAGTACTTGTTCTACTTGAGTGGTAACCATAGAAGCATGTTTAGTAATGAGTTTAAGTTCACCTTTAACTCTAGACATATAATCACCCAAGTGTTCAAGCGTATCGGAACTGTATTTCAATTGTCTACCAAAATAAGCATTGAAGTTTTCTTGTTTGACAATAAAATTATCAAACTCTTCTAAGCATTGTCTAGCAGACTTATAGTGAGGAACATCACCTTCATCAAATTTATAGAGAGAATTTACCTTTACTACTTGTGTCGGGTTATCAAGACCATGAGTTTCTTCAATAGGTGATGGATTGAGATCATATGTTTCTTCAACAGGCGGTAAATTAAGACCATGTATTTCTTCAATAGGAGGTAAATTCTTAACATCTTCAGCTTTAATACCTTTTTCTTTCATATATTTCTTGCCTCTTGCATATCTTCAGGACTGAGAAATAGAACACCTCTTTTCTTCGGAGTTGGTTTAGGAATAGCCTCAGGAAATGGCTTAGGAAGTGTCCAATTATTTGCATTGGTCAACATATTATTCAATAAAATTTCAGCTTCATCCGGTGTTCTTTCCCTGAAAACAGAACCAGCACAACTATCCAGGTAATCTCTGGAAGCATCGGTTTGTCCATCATAAAAGATATCAAGTATTTCATTTTTCTTCAGAGGATGATCAGGCAAAGCATAAGTAATTGGAGAAGCCTCCCCCAAGCTTGTGGGAGACTCTCTTCTTCAATTTGCACAAAATTGTATATATCCCTTAAAGCAGCTTGTTTCTTATGAGCAGGGAAATATTTAGCAGAGAAGTAATATATCATATCCTGGGGACTCGCACACAACCAGGATCAAGAGAATTAAACCATATCTTAGCATCACCCTTTAATGAGAACGGAGATATTTTAAGGATATTAAGGTAGCGGATTCTCTCATCATTAGTGAACAGGGTGGCTATATCATTTAATTTAGTAAGGTGTACCACAACAGTTTCAGATTCATAGCCATAAAAAGGATCAGACTCAACCAAAGTAATTATATCAGGATCAACAGAGAATTCATAATCCTTATCAGTAACGCAGATAGGTGAAGTAGCAAAAGCAGGGTCATGTTTCATTCTAGCATTAAGAGATTGCTGCTTCCATTTAGCTAATAATTTCTTAGGATCACTTCTATCATTGCAAGCAAGAATGGCTCTAGCAGATTCTTCATCCAGAACATAACCCTTAGGCACAACAGGCAATTCATATTCATTAGGGGGAGAGTCTTCATCATCACTATCTTCAATATTATCAGTTTCAATAATTTCATTCTCTCTAGCCCTAGCAAGTTGTTCATCAAGAAATTCACCAAGTGGCACAGTAGTATCAAGCATAGAAGTAGTTTCATCATAAGTATCATGCATAGCAGAAGTGGCATCACCAATAACATGCGACATATCAGAATGAATAGCAGAAGCAGGTTTAGGTGTCGCAAGCTTACTTATAACAGAAGGTGAATCAAGTGCAGAGCTAGATGGCAGTTCCTTACCTCCCCTCGTAGTTGAGGGATAAATTTTTGTCTTAGCGTCTTTCAAGTTCTTCATAGTGACCAGCAGATATAAATCCCAAGTGACTCAAAGAATAGAGCTATGCTCCCCGGCAACGGCGCCAGAAAATAGTCTTGATAACCCACAAGTATAGGGGATCACAACAGTTTTCGAGGGTAGAGTATTCAACCCAAATTTATTGATTCGACCCAAGGGGAGCCAAAGAATATTCTCAAGTATTAGCAACTGAGTTGTCAATTCAGCCACACCTGAATAACTTAGTATCTGCAGCAAAGTATTTAGTAGCAAAGTAATATGGAAGTAACGGTAACGGTAGCAAAAGTAATATTTTTGGGTTTTGTAGTGATTGTAACAGTAGCAACGGAAAAGTAAATAAGCGAAGAACAATATGTGAAAAGCTCGTAGGCATTGGATCGGTGATGGAGAATTATGCCGGATGCGGTTCATCATGTAACAATCATAACATAGGGTGACACAGAACTAGCTCCAATTCATCAATGTAATGTAGGCATGTATTCCGAATATAGTCACACGTGCTTATGGAAAAGAACTTGCATGACATCTTTTGTCCTACCCTCCCGTGGCAGTGGGGTCCTAACGAAAACTAAGGGATATTAAGGCCTCCTTTTAATAGAGTACCAGAACAAAGCATTAACACATAGTGAATACATGAACTCCTCAAACTACAGTCATCACCGGGAGTGGTCCCGATTATTGTCACTTCGGGGTTGCCGGATCATAACACATAGTAGGTGACTATAGACTTGCAAGATAGGATCAAGAACTCACATATATTCATGAAAACATAATAGGTTCAGATCTGAAATCATGGCACTCGGGCCCTAGTGACAAGCATTAAGCATAGAAAAGTCATAGCGACATCAATCTCAATACATAGTGGATACTAGGGATCAAACCCTAACAAAACTAACACGATTACATGATAAATCTCATCCAACCCATCACCGTCCAGCAAGCCTACGATGGAATTACTCACGCACGGCGGTGAGCATCACGAAATTGGTGATGGCGGATGGTTGATGATGACGATGGCGACGAATTCCACTCTCCGGAGCCCCGAACGGACTCCAGATCAGCCCTCCCGAGAGGTTTTAGGGCTTGGCGGCGGCTCCGTATCGTAAAACACGATGAATCCTTCTCTCTGGTTTTTTTCTCCCCGAAAGTGAATATATGGAGTTGGAGTTGAGGTCGGTGGAGCGTCAGGGGGCCCATGAGGCAGGGGGCGCCCCCAGGGGGGCAGGCGCGCCCCCCACCCTCATGGACAGGGTGTGGGCCCCCTGACATGGATTCTTCTTCCAGTATTTTTAATATTTTCCAAAAATATGTTCCGTGGAGTTTCAAGTCATTCCGAGAACTTTTGTTTCTGCACATAAATAACACCATGGAAAGTCTGCTGAAAACAGCGTCAGTCCGGGTTAGTTCCATTCAAATCATGCAAAGAGTCCAAAACAAGGGCAAAAGTGTTTAGAAAAGTAGAGACGACGGAGACGTATCATTATGCCTCTCTTTTTATATTGTAGACTCGATTTGAATAAGTTGACACCTACTGAAATATCTTTGCAAATGGCTGATAAATCAGTTGGTATTTGTGAGGATGTGCATGTTGTAGTTGCAAACGTTACTATTTTAACGGATTTTGTTATTCTTGATATTCCCGAGGACGATAGTATGTCTATTATTCTTGGAAGACCCTTTTTGAATACTGCAGGAGCTGTTATTGATTGCAACAAAGGCAATGTCACTTTTCATGTTAACTAGCACAGTGGCCCGCTCGATGCGCGGGCTAGAATTTCATAAAGATTATTTTTCATAATGAAAACATATTACTATTTGATTTCTGTAAAGAAAAATTATAAACCAAATATGATGGCATTTACAAATATAAGACTTTCGCGGTCATAGTTTCGTCATAGGTATGCATATAAAACGGAAATTATTGCAAAAAAATCTACAATTGATCGTTTAGCTGATATGTTCTTAATAATTTGGAGTTTGTTCACTGGAATAAGTATACGTTTATCCTAAGGCGCATAAAAAATCCAAAGTGAATTGAATTAACCTAAAGGCTATGGGAAGAAGAAGATAAATCCCTATAAAAGGCGGTATGATTTAAACAACTCCAAATCAATAGCCTTGCCAAAGCAGAATTCCATAGATGCTCATTCAAACAACTCGTGTCAAAGTACAAATTTCAAAGATCAACTTGGGCATATGCCACATGAAA
This sequence comes from Aegilops longissima, assembly GCA_021605205.1. Lineage (NCBI taxonomy): Eukaryota > Viridiplantae > Streptophyta > Magnoliopsida > Poales > Poaceae > Aegilops > Aegilops longissima. Next base: position 50,649,357 of record CM038681.1, on the reverse strand, counting down.
AACCATCTCTTTATATAGATGCCACAAAACAATTATTTTTTTCCTTTAATATCATCAAATTTTTTATAAAGAAAACAATATACAAACTCCTGACGATACAAAAAATAAAGTGATTTTATGTTCTTGTGCTCTTTTTCTATCCTAAATCTCTACCTGGTTAGTTATATTGTGCTCCCAGGAAACAAATAATGAAAACTGCATATTTCATTGAAATATAATGCTACAACAATACCTTGACTAATATGAATCCGAAAGTATCCATAATACATGGATAAGTTATAGAAGCAAATAGATAGACCCACAAGATTAATTATGGTTCTTAAATACACAGAAAGTGAAACCTAGAAGTAGTAACAAACACCTAAAGAGAGAATGGATCACGTTAAATACTCGGTATATTTTGGTATAACCTGAACAACAAAAGGCTTCGTCAGATAGATATAATGCTAGAACGCTAGGAATCATCTAATTTTATATCAGTTTACTAAAAACTAAGCTAAGTTGCAACTGAAAGTAAGATGATAAACCTTTCTTCCTAGCAAATGTATCAAACACCTTATCTCCGTTGAATGGAACAGTAGTATATGAAAAATACATACGCAATTAGTACTAATTCCGTGTTTAACTCAAACTGAAGATCTACTATGCAAAGCTAACTTGCACAACAACGGTATATTTACATTTCCCTTGTCGTTATTTCCATATTTTCTTGGAGGAATGTTTTTCCTTTGCTTTTCTTGTGTTTTTTCGTGTAATGTCTTGAAATGCAGAGAATTGCATGACGGTAACAAAACCTGTATGCCTTAGCTAGAACATACCTTTATTATAAAATCGTTTAAATCCTTTAGTTCATCTTACCAATTCCAAGTTCCGGATGCCGGCAGATGTGATATGCTAGTGATTTTCGTTAGTGTATTAGCTCAGCAGCATAATAATTGGGGAGATGAACATCACCTATTAGTATTTATGAAAGAATGAGAGAAATATTTGGTTGAAAGCTACAATAATTGAGAACTAAAAAAGACTTATTAATATTTCTGAATGAAGTAGAGAAATATGTGATTGGAAGCTAGTAGGACAATTGCTGGTTTATGTACTTTTCCTGAGAATCTACAACTACTTTTCAATGAAGGGTACTGTCTCCAACTTTGTCACAGACTGAAGTAACATGTATGCTAAAAATCAGGAGTCCTAAGGAAATGTAAGAATGCTAGTTACAACAAAGCTGTACCAATAAGCGTAGATGAAGTGTTGTACCAACTACTGCTGATCTTGGGTACCTACAGCAAACAAAAGTACACCGATCTGAGTGCTGTTATGTAAAAAGAATCAAACCGATCTAGCAAAATATATCAGCTGTGTTTCTAACCTGCAGCATCCGACAGATTGTGGCACCCACTTTGTTATTTTCCTTCTTGGCGCACGCGCTTGTGAACACTGCCCGAAAGAACCCTTCCACAAGACCACAACATAGCCATGTTCAGAGAACCAATCTGAAACGGACAGAACACTTCCACAAGACCACAACATAGCCATGTTCAGAGCACCAATCTAAAACTGAAACTTATTCTCCATCCATGTGCAGTACTATAAGAACACAGGAGCACTTTACGCATGAACTAATTAATTTAGACGAAAACACTATACGTACATGTTCCATACATATTACTGTTACACGGAGCCCATTATCAGCACAACTCTTCTATTTTGTTGAATGTTGATTGACTGGACTCTCATACATGGGTAATCCATAAGGAAGCAAAGGATGAACCAAACGATTAGATAACTCAGAAGGCAATGTACTGTTCGATGCCTAAAGTAATTGTATGTTACTTTATAGGAATGGAGAGAGGAATCAGAAGGAGACATACATACTCCTGAGTCTAGACCAAGACCTAGAGCCTTGAGTCTACAAAGAATTTTTTTTGTCCGATATGGATGGAGAACTGCAGCCAACGAACACATCATGTGAACACGGATAAGTGATAGTACTACTATGCCTTGATTATTTGTTACAGCGGCTGGTAAGACAAACATGTCGAGGGCATCCGTTATGTGAACTCTATTTTCCTCTCAAGGGTCAAGTCCACCTCACTACAGAGCTTAGGAAAACTTAGCTGCTTCCTCAGGATTGATGCGCATAATATTGCAATTGTATGGAAAATTGCGCTTCCTTCCGTCAAGCTACAACCAACTCAATCTTCACTATACCTTCTATTCTGAATATCTCTTCGTGCCAAGATCCATGCCTCTAGGAGCAACACATGGACATCCTGTAGAAAACTGAAAATTGTTGGTCAACCTGATGTAGAAAATTGCATTGAGGACATCAAGGAAAACGTAAATAAATCTAAATTTAGATCATCGGTACATGTAGGCTGACATAGACGTTGATGATGCTTTCTTGCCTCCATGCATCCTTGATAGGCTTCAAGGGATCATGCGTTGGTCGCATGCTTGCAGCTTGCGTTGTAATGCGCCGAGAGGGTGTAGCCCGAGGAGAATTTTCGGTGAGCTTCCAAAGATGGAGTTGTGTCACCGCAATGAGGCTGTGAGGCAGCCAGGCTGTGGACGGCGGCGGCGACGAAAGGGGCGATCATCTTGCTGTATGGCAGTGTCGGTTCAGGATCATGGTTTTTGTTCAGGATACAGGACCATGCCTGACAGGAGAAACATCCGTTCTTTCAGCTCCGATTAGAGGCCATCGCCTTCTGGCCGGGTTGCTGTGATTCAAGGCGCAATTAGCCTGAGATGGAAGGACGACCAGATGATTCATCCATCATGATGTGTGAGAGGCGATTATGGCTGTGGCATCGTATTTTTTGCTTCCATATTCTTATGTTGCGTAGAGAGATCGAAAAGGTATGAGATAGAATAGTTTGAGGGGACGTACAAAGCTTTCTTTCCTTTTTGTTCTCAATCAAAGATCGTAACCTAGATTAGTTTCTTACGAATTCTGTACGATAGGAACCTAGATCATTTTTCTTGGAATTCTGTATGACAAGAGAAATAATAATGATACAGGTGGGTAATTTCCTTTCGTCTCCAATGTTAATGGGTAGTATTAGATCTATACCCTTCCGTAGCAGACTTTCCAAAAGTGAGTTTGTGTTATTGTGGAGAGACCAAGTATGACACGTAACATGTAAAAAAACTGAGGTATGACACGACTCATTGTCGATTAGGACAATTGTATACATGTTACGCATATCTTTTTTTTATGGAACATGTTACACATATCTAACGGTTATATAATTATAGTTTGAGAAGACCCACCAGATCGAGGGTTAGTATTTTTTAATTAATGTAGAATTTTCTAGACTAATTCTCTTGCTTCTAAGTAACCCATCAATTACTTTTTATATATAAATAGATGGTAATGAGCATACGGTACACTTTCCGAGGAAACAACTTCAAGTTCATAGTATCAATTCTATTGAAAAATTCCATCGATTATTTTTGAAGGTTTTGAATTTCCTCTTCCTACTGTCAAGAAGAAATATGGTATTCTTATTATTGGGGATGTGCATATCCCCGTCGAGGTAACATAGTGTTATTCGAAATTTCTCCGGTTCCATGTTATTCGGAATGAGTTTGTTAATAAGACTTGATCAACCTTGTTAGTGGATTCCTTTTGATGAGCATGAGATGGATGAAATTAGAAAGCACAACCTTCTGTACCCTCTCTCTACTTTCTGTTATTTAGTTGAAATAAAGTAAAAATACTATTTTTCTGTCTGTTTTCTGAATTATCCGTGCAATATAAAATACCCCGAAAATAAAAGTTCTCCAAATGCCCCGAAAATGAAATATGATTTTTTTTCTAGAATATTTGAGAATATATGGCACTGAGAACACAGTAGGGGGAGCAAGGACCTGGCCACGAGGGTCCAGGGCGCGCCCACCCCTACAGGGCGCGCCCCCCTTACCTCGTGGGCCCACGGTGGCTCCCCTCCACTTATTCCTGCACCCATACACTTCTTCTTCCTCCCAAAAAAATCACCAACCAGCTCAAGCACGAGTTCTAGCTCATTTTGCTGCGATTTTCGATCTCCTTGCTGAAAGCACCTCTCACAAAACTGATTGGGGGATTGTTCCTTGGTATGTGAATCCTCTATTGGTCCAATTAGTTTTTGTTCTAGTGCTTTATTCATTACAAATTTGTGCTGCCTAGGTGACCATGTTCTTGAGCTTGCATGTCAAATTTATATGGTTCCAAGTAGTTCTAATGCATGATATAGTCTCTAGGCACTTGTAGGAGTAGTTGCTATCAATTTTGTTGAGCTTGGTTACTTTTATTTGAAGTTACTAAAAATTTCACAATTTTTCAGAAAATGATGAAGAAATTTTTGAGGGGCTCATCGAGCCGAAGCTTGAAGGAAAAGCAAAGTGAAGAAGCAGAGAGGCCCAAATATAATCTGCCTCGCATCGCGGAGGTTCGGCCGTGTGAATGGCCTTCCAATGATTTATTGAGAGCAGCCGGGATTTATGATGATTTTTATGAATTGGCTGAGAATGCAGGCCTCACAGACTTCCTCCGCGACCAACGCGAACAGTATCTCTTACTCACTAATACTTTTGTGCAAAACTTCTACTATTATCCTAAGGAATCACCTCCTTCGGTAGAGTTTCATTTATATGATGTGGTTTAGAATATGTCACTAGATGAATTTTGCAAGGTTTGCAAAATACCTTTCGAGGGTAGCTTAGAGGAACCACATCGTAAAGATGTGGATGGGTTTATTGACACTATTACTGTAGGTGAAACTAGGAAGGTTTCCGATGCAAGAATCACTAGCATATATTTTCCAGTTTTACGCTACTTTGCAATATTTGCTAGTCGTTGCTTAATTGGTCGCGAAAACTGTGGAAACCTTAGCGTTCCTGATATTATGATTTTGTTCCATGGTTTATTTTGTGATAACTCTGTTAATATGGGTGGTATTATTGCTAAACGGTTAAGTCTGAACCGTACAAAGGGCCCCACTTTTGGAGGTATTTACGCTTCACGCATTGCTGCATATTATAACATGCCTATTAGGCACTATGAAAAAGAAGAAAAATTACTGCCCACTGCTTATTTAGATTATAAGAGTATGGTAGCGTATGATTTTATTGTTAAGAATAGGGAAGGGGCGCTTAAATATAATTTGTTCTTTGATAAACGTCACCCTGAGACTATTACCTTGCCTGCTCCTTCCTTGTTTGATTTATCTGCAGGTCCGTATCTCGTTCCGCTGGCGGCCATTCACGCCTACCGGAACCCTACATCAGCCACAGAGCAGGAGCCGGAACCACAATTTGAACCTCCACGACAATCTAATTACCAGTGGGGTCCAGAGATGATTGCCAACCAGTGGCAGTCAGAGTCTTCTTCATTTCAGTACGACCCCGGTTACAACTTTGGATATCCACGAGGCCATCCATGGCAATAAACCAACTTAGGCCAAAACCCTAAGCTTGGGGGGAGTATGTATTTCTCACCAACATTACATTCATGCTCACACACTCATTGCTAGATGTCGGTGCTCATACTTTTTACTGTAATATCCATGCTAGCTTATTTTCTTTTTCTTGCTTTCTTCTTGTGTGTTTAATAAACGTTAAAGAAAAAAAAATTAGTAATAGCTTTAGCACCTTTCTTGCTGTAGTAATAATTAAAAGAAAACCCAAAAATATTTCTCGTTCTTCTTTTGCTTGTTGGGAGCTTTCCCGTGTAAATAGTTTTATTTCTTTTCTTTTATTTGGGGGTCGATAGGAGAAGACCATGATTAAATTGTTGAAGTGGCTCTTATATGCATTATTGTTGATTTAACCAAGAGCCCATATTGCCTTGTCTTCTCCTGTTTATTGAATGCTCGCAGATTCCAGCTTAGTCCAATGCATGTGCACTCTTATTATTTTCACATCGTTCGGTCGTGCAAGTGAAAGGCAATAATGACGATATATGATGGACTGACTGAGATGAGAGAAGTTGGTATGAACTCGACCTCTCTTGTTTTTGTAAATATGATTAGTTCATTGTTCCTGATTCAGCCTATTATGAATAAACATGTTTGCAATGACAATTAGAGATTATAGTTGCTCGTGCCATGCTTGATTAGCTATGAGTTATAATGGTTTACCTTGCGTGCCAACATGCTATTAAAATGGTTGTGATGTGGTATAGTGGGGTGGTATCCTCCTTTGAATGATTTAAGTGACTCGACTTGGCACATGTTCACACATGTAGTTGAAACAAATCAACATAGCCTTCACGGTATTTATGTTCATGGTGGATTATATCCTACTCATGCTTGTACTCAATGTTTATTAATTTTAATGCATGTTCATGACTGTTGTTGCTCTCTAGTTGGTCGCTTCCCAGTCTTTTGCTAGCCTTCACTTGTACTAAGCGGGAATACTGCTTGTGCATCCAATCCCTTAAACCCCAAAGTTACGCCATATGAGTCCACTATACCTTCCTCTATGCGGTATCTACCTGCCGTTCCAAGTAAATTTATATGTGCCAAACTCTAAACCTTCAAATGAAATTCTGTTTTGTATGCTCGAATAGCTCATGTATCAACTCGGGTTGTCCATATCGTCCATGCTAGGCGGGTTATTCTCAAGAGGAGTGGACTCCGCTCCTCACTCACGAGAAAATGGCTGGTCACCGGGATGCCCAGTCCCATGCTTTATGCAAATCAAATCAAAATAATTGCAAACAAAACTCCCCCCGGGACTGTTGTTAGTTGGAGGCACTCGTTGTTTCGAGCAAGCCATGGATTGATGCTTGTTGGTGGAGGGGGAGTATAAACTTTACCATTCTGTTTGGGAACCGCCTATAATGTGTGTAGCATGGAAGATATCGCCATCTCTTGGTTGTTATGTTGACAATGAAAGTATGCCGCTCAAAATATTATTTATCTCCATTTCAAAACCGAGCTCTGGCACCTCTACAAATCCCTGCTTCCCTCTGTGAAGGGCCTATCTATTTACTTTTATGTTGAGTCATCACCCTCTTATTAAAAAGCACTAGCTGGAGAGCAAGGCTGTCATTTGCATCCATTACTATTAATTTATATTGGGAATGACTATGATTGGATCTCTTTTACCATGAATTACAATGTCTAGTCAGTCCTTGATCTTTAAAGGTGCTCTGCATTTATGTTTTGCGGTCTCAGAAAGGGCTAGCGAGATACCATCTTGTTATATCATATTATGATTGTTTTGAGAAAGTGTTGTCATCCAAGATTTATTATTATTGTTCGCTAGTTGATTATGTCATTGATATGAGTAAACATGATACCTAAATGTTATTGTGAATGTGGTTAGTCATAATCTTTGCTGAAAACTTGAATTCTGGCTTTACATATTTACAACAACAAGAGCAAACAGAGTTTGTAAAAGTTTTTCTTTATCACTTTCAGTTTATCAACTGAATTGCTTGAGGACAAGCAAAGGTTTAAGCTTGGGGGAGTTGATACGTCTCCGTCGTATCTGCTTTTCCAAACACTTTTGCCCTTTTTTGGGACTCTAACTTGCATGATTTGAATAGAATTAACCCGGACTGACGCTGTTTTCAGCAGACTTTCCATGGTGTTATTTATGTGCAGAAACAAAAGTTCTGGAATGACCTGAAACTCCACGGAACATATTTTTGGAAAATATTAAAAATACTGGAAGAAGAATCCACGTCAGGGGGGCCTCCACCTGTCCACGAGGGTGGAGGGCGCGCCTGCCCCCCTGGGCACGCCCCCCTGCCTCGTGGGCCCCCTGACGCTCCACCGACCTCAACTCCAACTCCATATATTCACTTTAAGGGAGAAAAAATCAAGGAGAAGGATTCATCGCGTTTTACGATACAGAGCCGCCGCCAAGCCCTAAAACCTCTCGGGAGGGCTGATCTGGAGTCCGTTCGGGGCTCCGGAGAGGGGAATCCGTCGCCATCGTCATCATCAACCATCCTCCATCACCAATTCCATGATGCTCGCCGCCGTGCATGAGTAATTCCATCGTAGGCTTGCTGGACGGTGATGGGTTGGATGAGATTTATCATGTAATCGAGTTAGTTTTGTTAGGGTTTGATCCCTAGTATCCACTATGTTCTGAGATTGATGTTGCTATGACTTTGCTATGCTTAATGCTTGTCACTAGGGCCTGAGTGCCATGATTTCAGATCTGAACCTATTATGTTTTCATGAATATATGTGAGTTCTTGATCCTATCTTGCAAGTCTATAGTCACCTATTATGTGTTATGATCCGGCAACCCCGAAGTGACAATAATCGGGACCACTCCCGGTGATGACCGTAGTTTGAGGAGTTCATGTATTCACTATGTTTTAATGCTTTGGTCCGGTACTCTATTAAAAGGAGGCCTTAATATCCCTTAGTTTCGCTAGGACCCGCTGCCACGGAGGGTAGGACAAAAGATGTCATGCAAGTTCTTTTCCATAAGCACGTATGACTATATTCGGAATACATGCCTACATTACATTGATGAATTGGAGCTAGTTCTGTGTCACCCTATGTTATGACTGTTACATGATGAACCGCATCCGGCATAATTCTCCATCACCGATCCAATGCCTACGAGCCTTTCACATATTGTTCTTCGGTTATTTACTTTTCCGTTGCTACTGTTTCAATCACTACAAAACCCAAAAATATTACTTTTGCTACCGCTACCGTTACTTCCATATTACTTTGCTACTAAACACTTTGCTGCAGATATTAAGTTATCCAGGTGTGGTTGAATTGACAACTCAGCTGCTAATACTTGAGAATATTCTTTGGCTCCCCTTGTGTCGAATCAATAAATTTGTGTTGAATACTCTACCCTCGAAAACTGTTGCGATCCCCTATACTTGTGGGTTATCAGAGATAATCTTATAATGCTACCGTCAATCAAAGCAAGATAAGATGCATAAAAGATAAACATCACATGCAATCAATATAAGTGATATGATATGGCCATCATCATCTTGTGCTTGTGATCTCCATCTCCGAAGCACCGTCATGATCACCATCGTCACCGGCGCGACACCTTGATCTCCATCATAGCATCGTTGTCGTCTTGCCAACTATTGCTTCTACGACTATCGCTACCGCTGAGTGATAAAGTAAAGCAATTACAGGGCGATTGCATTGCATACAATAAAGCGACAACCATATGCCTCCTGCCAGTTGCCGATAACTCAGTTACAAAACATGATCATCTCATACAATAAAATATAGCATCATGCCTTGACCATATCAAATCACAACATGCCCTGCAAAAACAAGTTAGACGTCCTCTACTTTGTTGTTGCAAGTTTTACGTGGCTGCTACGGGCTGAGCAAGAACCGTTCTTACCTACGCATCAAAACCACAACGATAGTTCGTCAAGTTAGTGTTGTTTTAACCTTCTCAAGGACCGGGCGTAGCCACACTCGGTTCAACTAAAGTTGGAGAAACTGACACCCGCCAGCCACCTGTGTGCAAAGCACATCGGTAGAACCAGTCTCGCATAAGCATACGCGTAATGTCGGTCCGGGCCGCTTCATCCAACAATACCGCCGAACCAAAGTATGACATGCTGGTAAGCAGTATGACTTATATCGCCCACAACTCACTTGTGTTCTACTCGTGCATATAACATCAACGCATAAAACCAGGCTCGGATGCCACTGTTGGGGAACGTAGTAATTTCAAAAAAATTCCTACGCACACACAAGATCATGGTGATGCATAGCAACGAGAGGGGAGAGTGTGTCCACGTACCCTCGTAGACCGAAAGCGGAAGCGTTAGCACAACGCGGTTCATGTAGTCGTACGTCTTAATGATGCGACCGATCAAGTACCGAACGCACGGCACCTCCGAGTTCAGCACACGTTCAACTCGATGACGTCCCTCGAACTCCGATCCAGCCGAGCTTTGAGGGAGAGTTCCGTCAGCACGACGGCGTGGTGACGATGATGATGTTCTACCCATGCAGGGCTTCGCCTAAGCACCGCTACGATATGACCGAGGTGGATTATGGTGGAGGGGGGCACCGTACACGGATAAGAGATCCAAGGGATCAATTGTTGTGTCTCTAGAGGGTGCCTCCCTCCCCGTATATAAAGGAGTGGAGGAGGGGGAGGGGGCCGGCCACCCTTGGCGCGCCCCATGAGGAGTCCTACTCCCACCGGGAGTAGGACTCCCCCCCTTCCATGTTGGAGTAGGAGAGGAGGGAAGGAGAGAGGGGAAAGGAAGGGGCGCCTCCTTGTCCAATTCGGACTTGGGGGGAGGGGCGTGCGGCTGCCCCTTGGCCGCCTCTCCTCTTCCACCACTTGGGCCCATGAGGCACAATAACCTCCGGGGGGTCCGGTAACCGCCCAAGTAATCCGGTATATATCCGATAACCCGCGGAACCATTCCAGTGTCCGAATATAGTCGTCCAATATATCAATCTTCATGTCTCGACCATTTCGAGACTCCTAGTCATGTCCGTGATCACAACCGGGACTCCGAACTACCTTCGGTACACCAAAACACATAAACTCATAATATAACCGTCATCGAACTTTAAGCGTGCGGACCCTACGGGTTCGAGAACTATGTAGACATGACCGAGACACGTCTCCGGTCAATAACCAATAGCGGAACCTGGATGTTCATATTGGCTCCCACATATTCTACGAAGATCTTTATGGGTCAAATCGCATAACAACATACATTGTTCCCTTTGTCATCGGTATGTTACTTGCCCGAGATTCGATCGTCGGTATCTCAATACCTAGTTCAATCTCGTTACCGGCAAGTCTCTTTACTCGTTCCGTAATACATCATCCCGCAACTAACTCATTAGTTGCAATGCTTGCAAGGCTTAAGTGATGTGCATTACCGAGTGGACCCAGAGATACCTCCCCGACAATCGGAGTGACAAATCCTAATCTCGAAATACGACAACCCAACAAGTACCTTGGGAGACACCTGTAGAGCACCTTTATAATCACCCAGTTACGTTGTGACGTTTGGTAGCACACAAAGTGTTCCTCCGGTAAACGGGAGTTGCATAATCTCATAGTCATAGGAACATGTATAAGTCATGAAGAAAGCAACAACAACATACTAAACGATCAAGTGCTAAGCTAATGGAATGGGCCAAGTCAATCACATCATTATCCTAATGATGTGATCCCGTTAATCAAATGACAACTCTTTGCCTATAGCTAGGAAACATAACCATCTTTGATTAACGAGCTAGTCAAGTAGAGGCATACTAGTGACACTCTGTTTGTCTATGTATTCACACATGTATCATGTTTCCGGTTAATACAATTCTAGCATGAATAATAAAAATTTATCATGATATAAGGAAATAAATAATAACTTTATTATTGCCTCTAGGGCATATTTCCTTCAAGCCAAGGTATGCAGTAACCTGCGCGTATATTAGAGGAAGGGTGAATGTTTCGTGCCGACGAAAACATCATGAACTTTGTCAGGGGCCACGACCGAGGTGGCGGCCCTCAAGAAGGTGTTAGCCGAGGCCAAGGACACAGCGGCCAAGGAGTGCGCCGCGTGCGATAAGCACGAGGCCCGGGTCGGCAATGTCCAGCAAAGAGCTCGGGGCGCCGTCAAAAGTACGAGTCCTTGGGCGTGATTCTAAAACATAGCGTCGAACTTGCGAACGCCCGCCAAAGCGCACAAGAGGCTCGAGACGAGGCCTAGAGCGCCCTTCAGGAAATCCAAACGGCCAAGAAGATCGCGGCGGGTAAGGAGTTTCATTATGCAAAGCAAATCTGCGAAGGAAACGGTCCTTGTACTTACCCGAATTTTGGGTTTTCCAGGGGTACGGATCTGCCGCGCAGCATATCAGATGCTGCCGAGTTCTATTGAGCCAAAGAAGGGAGGTCTACGGAGAAGCTATTCTGGTCTCAGTATCTTGGACCAAAACATCCGGTGCCCTTTAGCGATCAGCTAAAATAGCTGGTCGAGCTGCACAAGGCGGCCGAGCTAGCCACGAAGGACCTAATAGTCCGGTTGTGGCCTGCCGAGCCCATGCCCAGCAGCTACTTTGGACTTGTGACGTGGCTTGTGGGCGCCTGCCCACGGCTTGAAGCCGTGAAGCGGTCGGTCTGCATTGAAGGTGCACGGATGGCAGTTGCCCGCGTCAAGATGCACTGGGCGAAGATGGATGCCAAGAAGCTGATGATCAAGGGGCCGCCTGAGGGCAAGGAGCATCGCCGGCCCGAGTTATATTTTGATGGTGTCCTGGAGGGATCCCGCCTTGTGGCGGAGCAATGTATGAAGTATGTTATATTCCCATGAAAACATTCGTATTCTCCTGTCCTGTAATATGAAACAATGACGTTATGTAATATAATTCTTGTGACTTTAAATGTTCACCTCCTGTGCGGCCGTTTATGAAATCTGAGGGTTGACCAGTCGTCGGCTTCTGCCCCCATGTAGATAGTACGGGGGTGTTCGGGATAAATCTAAACACTCTTTACTCCACATTCTAGTCCTTAAAGGAGGTGTTTAGCACAATGAACAAGGCAATCGGACTATACGGCCTTTATCACCCTCACTTAGCCAAAGGAGTTTGACAATGATAATTTTGGCGAAGCCCCTGGTATTCGGAAGGCCGAACTATGGGCGGTGTATGCACCTGATCGGATAAAAACCGATTCTTCACATAAAGCGGAAAAAATCTCTAAGGATTTGAAACCTCACGCACAGCTGACCAGCTCTCGCTGCATCATGACAGTCAGTTTTCGGCTTTCTCTACTGAGTTGCTCGTCCGGAAGAACCGGAGCACAATCACAGTAGTTCTCCCTTTACTACCCTAGCCGATATAGCGGAACGTAAGGTAGTAAGCACAGGAGCCGGGCAACCCAACTATTGACCAAAGACATGATTCGGAGCCGATGCATATAATGCTATAAGTTCAGGGTGCCAAACTGTACTGAAAAAGTGCTCGGACTTTATTGCCGTACCATGGGGCGTGATGAAGCCCCTGGCGGAGTAAAACTGTTGGAGAACGTAGTAATTTCAAAATTTTCCTACACACACGCAAGATCATGGTGATGCATAGCAACGAGAGGGGAGAGTGTTGTCCACGTACCCTCGTAGACCATAAGCGGAAGCGTTATGACAACGCGGTTGATGTAGTCGTACGTCTTCACAATCCGACCGATCCAAGTACCGAACGTACGGCACCTCCGAGTTCAGCACACGTTCAGCTCGATGACGATCCCCGGACTCTGATCCAGCAAAGTGTCGGGGATGAGTTCCGTCAGCACGACGGCGTGGTGACGATCTTGATGTTCTACCGTCGCAGGGCTTCGCCTAAGCACCGCTACAATATTGAGGTGGTCTATGGTGGAGGGGGGCACCGCACACGGCTAAGGAACGATCACGAAGATCAACTTGTGTGTCTATGGGGTGCCCCCTGCCCCTGTATATAATGGAGTGGAGGAGGGGAGGGCCGGCCCTCTCTATGGCGCGCCCTAGGGGAGTCCTACTCCCATCGGGAGTAGGATTCCCCTTTTCCTAGTAGAACTAAGAGCCCTTCCATGTAGTAAGAGTAGGAGAGAAGGAAAGGGAAGGGAGAAGGAGAAGGAAGGAAGGGGGCGCCCCCCCCCCTCCCTAGTCCAATTCGGACTAGTCAATGGGGAGGGGTGCGGCCACCCTTGAGGCCCTTTTCCTTCTTTCCTGTATAGCCCAATAAGGCCCAATACGTATTCCCGTAACTCTCCCGTACTCCGAAAAATACCCGAATCACTCGGAACCTTTCCGATGTCCGAATATAGTCGTCCAATATATCGATCTTTAAGTCTCGACCATTTCGAGACTCCTCGTCATGTCCCCGATCTCATCCGGGACTCCGAACTCCTTCGGTACATCAAAACTCATAAACTCATAATATAACTATCATCAAAACCTTAAGCGTGCGGACCCTACGGGTTCGAGAACAATGTAGACATGACCGAGCCATGTCTCCGGTCAATAACCAATAGCGGAACCTGGATGCTCATATTAGCTCCTACATATTCTATGAAGATCTTTATCGGTCAGACCGCATAACAACATACGTTGTTCCCTTTGTCATCGGTATGTTCCTTGCCCGAGATTCGATCGTCGGTATCTCAATACCTAGTTCAATCTCGTTACCGGCAAGTCTCTTTACTCGCTACGTAATACATCATCCTGCAACTAACTCATTAGCTACAATGCTTGCAAGGCTTATAGTGATGTGCATTACCGAGTGGGCCCAGAGATACCTCTTCGACAATCGGAGTGACAAATCCTAATCTCAAAATACGCCAACCCAACAAGTACCTTTGGAGACACCTATAGAGCTCCTTTATAATGACCCGGTTACGTTGTGACGTTTGGTAGCACACAAAGTGTTCCTCCGGTAAACGGGAGTTGCATAATCTCATAGTCATAGGAACATGTATAAGTCATGAAGAAAGCAATAGCAACATACTAAACGATCAAGTGCTAAGCTAACGGAATGGGTTGAGTCAATCACATCATTCTCCTAATGATGTGATCCCGTTAATCAAATGACAACTCATGTCTATAGCTAGGAAACTTAACCATCTTTGGTTCACGAGCTAGTCAAGTAGAGGCATACTAGTGACACTATGTTTGTCTATGTATTCACACATGTATTATGTTTCCGGTTAATACAATTCTAGCATGAATAATAAACATTTATCATGAAATAAGGAAATAAATAATAACTTTATTATTGCCTCTAGGGCATATTTCCTTCAGTCTCCCATTTGCACTAGAGTCAATAATCTAGTTCACATCATCATGTGATTCAACACTAATATTCACATCTGTATGTGATTAACACCCATAGTTCACATCGTCGTGTGACCAACACCCAAAGGGTTTACTAGAGTCAATAATCTAGTTCACATCGCTATCTGATTAACACCCAAAGAGTACTAAGGTATGATCATGTTTTGCTCATGAGAGAAGCTTAGTCAACGGGTCTGTCACATTCAGAGCCGTATGTATTTTGCAAATATTCTATATCTACAATGCTATGCACGGAGCTACTCTAGCTAATTGCTCCCACTTTCAATATGTATCCAGATTGAGACTTAGAGTCATCTAGATCAGTGTAAAAAGCTTGCATCGATGTAACTCTTTACGACGGGCTCTTTTATCACCTCCATAATCGAGAAATATTTCCTTAGTCCTCACTAAGGATGTTCTTGACCAATGTCCGATGATCTACTCCTAGATCACTATTGTACTCCTTGCCAAATTCAGAGCAAGGTATACAATAGGTCCGGTACATAGCATAGCATACTTTATAGAACCTATGGTGAGGCATAGGGAATGACTTTCATTATCTTTTCTATTTTCTGCCGTGGTCGGGATTTGAGTCTTACTCAATTTCACACCTTTGCAACACAGGCAAGAACTTTTCTTTGACTGTTCCATTTTGAACTACTTCAAAATCTTGACAAGGTATGTACTTACTGAAAAAACTTATCAAGCGTCTTGATCTATCTCAATAGATCTTGATGCTCAATATGTAAGTAGCTTTCTTGAGGTCTTTCTTTTAAAGAACTCCTTTCAAATACTCCTTTATGCTTTCCGAAAAATTCTACATCATTTCGATCAACAATATGTTACTCACATATATTTATCGGAAAGGCGGTAGTGCTCCCACTCACTTTATTGTAAATACAGGCTTCACCGCAAGTCTGTATAAAACTATATGCTTTGATCAACTTATCAAAGTTTGTATTCCAACTCTGAGATGCTTGCACCAGTCCATAGATGGATCGCTGGAGCTTGCACATTTTGTTAGCTCCTTTAGGATTGACAAAACCTTCTGGTTGCATCATATACAACTCTTCTTTAATAAATCCATTAAAGAATGTAGTTTTGACATCCATTTGCCAGATTTCATAAAATGTGGCAATTGCTAACATGATTCGGACATACTTAAGCATCGCTAGAGTTGAGAAAATCTCATTGTAGTCAACACCTTGAACTTGTCGAAAACCTTTTGTGACAAGTCGAGCTTTGTAGATAGTAACACTACTATCGTGTCCGTCTTCCTCTTGAAGATCCATTTATTTAACATGGCTTGCTGATCATCGAGCAAGTCAATCAAAGTCCATACTTTGTTCTCATACATGGATCATATCTCAGATTTCATGGCCTCAAGCCATTTCATGAATCTGGGCTCATCATCGCTTCCTCATAGTTCGTAGGTTCATCATGGTCTAGTAACATGACTTCCGAACATGATTACCGTACCACTCAGTGCGGATCTTACTCTGGAAGACCTCGAGGTTCGGTAGTAACTTGATCTGAAGTTTCATGATCATCATCATTAGCTTCCTCACTGATTGGTGTAGTTGTCACAGAACCGGTTCTTGTGATGAACTAGTTTCAATAAGGGAGCAGGTACAATTACCTCATCAAGTTCTACCTTCCTCCCACTCACTTCTTTCGAGAGAAACTCCTTCTCTAGAAAGGATCCAATTAGCAACAAAAATCTTGCCTCAGATTTGTGATAGAAGGTGTACCCAATAGTCTCTTTTGGGTATCCTATGAAGACACATTTCTCGATTTGGGTTCGAGCTTATCTGGTTGAAACTTTTCATATAAGCATCACAACTCCAAGTTTTAAGAAACGACAGCTTAGGTTTCTGCTAAACCATAGTTCATACGGTGTCATCTCAGCGGATTTAGATGGTGCCCTATTAAGCGTGAATGCAGCTGTCTCTAATGCATAACCCCAAAATGATAGTGGTAAACCGATAAGAGACATCATAGATCGCACCATATCTAGTAAAGTACGATTCTGACGTTCGGACACACCATTACATTGTGGTGTTCGGTGGGCGTGAGTTGCGAAACTATTTCACATTGTTTCAAATGAAGACCAAACTCGTAACTCAAATATTCGTCTCCATGATCAGATCGTAGAAACTTTATTTTTCTTGTTACGATGATTTTCCACTTCACTCTGAAATTCTTTGAACTTTTCAAATGTTTCAGACTTATGTTTCATCAAGTAGATATACCCATATCTGCTCAAATCATCTGTGAAGGTCAGAAAATAACGATACATGCCACGAGCCTTAACACTCATCGGATCGCATACATCGGTATGTATTATTTCCAATAAGTTAGTAGCTCGTTCCATTGTTCCGGAGAACGGAGTTTTAGTCATCTTGCCCAAAAGGCACGGTTCGCAAGCATCAAATGATTCATAACCAAGTGATTCTGAAAATCCATCTTTATGGAGTTTCTTCATCGCTTTACCGATATGACCCGACGGCGGTGCCACAAATAAGTTGCACTATCATTATTAACTTTGCATCTTTTGGCATCAATATTATGAATATGTGTATCACTACGATCGAGATCCAACAAGCTATTTTCATTGGGTGTATGACCATCGAAGGTTTTATTCATGTAAATGTAAACAATTATTCCTTGACTTTAAATGAATAACCGTATACGCAATAAACATGACCAAATCATATTCACGTTCAGCATAAGCGCCAAATAACATTTATCTAGGTTTAACACTAATCCCGAAGGTATAGGGAGTGTCGATGATGATCATATCAATCTTGGAACTACTTCCAACACTCATCGTCACTTCCCTTTCAACTAGTCTATGTTTATTCGTAACTCCTGTTTGAATTACTAATCTTAGCAACCGAACAAGTATCAAATACTCAGGGGATACTATAAACACTAGTAAGGCACACATCAATAACCTGTATATCAAATATACCCTTGTTCACTTTGCCATCGTTCTTATCCACCAAATATTCAGGGTATTTCGCTTCGGTGACCATTTCCTTTGCAAAGTGTAAGCACTTAGTTTCAGGCTTTGGTCCAGCTTTGGGCTTCTTCGCGGGAGCGACAACTTGCTTGTCATTCTACTTGAAGTTCCCTTTCTTTCCCTTTGCCCTTTTCTTGAAACTAGTGGTCTTGTCAATCATCAACACTTGATGCTCTTTTCTTGATTTCTACCTTCGTCGATTTCAGCATCACGAAGAGCTCGGGAATCGTTTTCATCATCCCTTGCATTATAGTTCATCATGAAGTTCCATCAACTTGGTGATGGTGACTAGAGAACTCTGCCAATCACTATCTTATCTGGAAGATTAACTCCCACTTGATTCAAGCGATTGTAGTACTCAGACAATCTAAGTACTTGCTCACTAGTTGAGCAATTCTCCTCCATCTTTTAGGCGAAGTATTTGTAAGAGGTCTCATACCTCTTGATACGGGCATGAGTCTGAAATACCAATTTCATCTCTTGAAACATCTTATATGTTCCATGACGTTTAAAAAACGTTTTTGTAGTCCCGGTTCTAAGCCATAAAGCATGGTGCACAAAACTATCAAGTAGTCATCATATTGAGCTAGCCAAACGTTCATAACGTCTACATCTTCTCCTGCAACAGGTCTGTCACCTAGCGGTGCATCAAGGACATAATTCTTCTGTGCAGCAATGAGGATAAACCTCAGATCACGGACCAAGTCCGCATCATTGCTACTAACATCTTTCAACACAGTTTTCTCTAGGAACATATCAAAATAAACATATGAAAGCAACAACACGAGCTATTGATCTACAACATAATTTGTAAAATACTACCAGGACTAAGTTCATGATTAATTTAAGTTAAATTAATCATATTACTTAAGAACTCCCACTTAGACAGACATCTCTCTAGTCATCTAAGTGATCACGTGATCCAAATCAACTAAACCATGTCCGATCATCACGTGAGATGGAGTAGTTTCCAATGGTGACATCACTATGTTGATCATATCTATTATATGATTCACGCTCGACCTTTCGATCTCCGTGTTTCGAGGCCATATCTGTTATATGCTAGGCTCGTCAAGTTTAACCTGAGTATTCCGCGTGTGCAATTGTTTTGCACCCGTTGTATTTGAACGTAGAGCCTATCACACCCGATCATCACGTGGTGTCTCAAAGACGAAGAACTTTCATAGCGGTGCATACTCGGGAGAACACTTCTTGATAATTTTAGTGAGAGATCATCTTAAAATGCTACCGTCAATCGAAGCAAGATAAGATGCATAAAGGATGAACATCACATCCAATCAATATAAGTGATATGATATGGCCATCATCATCTTGTGCTTGTGATCTCCATCTCGAAGCACCGTCATGATCACCATTGTCACCGGTAGCGACACCTTGATCTCCATCGTAGCATCGTTGTCGTCTCGCCAACTATTGCTTCTCGACTATCGCTACCGCTTAGTGATAAAGTAAAGCAATTACAGAGGTGTTGCATTTCATACAATAAGCGACAACCATATGGCTCCTGCCGATTGCGATAACTCGGTTACAAAACATGATCATCTCATACAATAAAATATAGCATCACGTCTTGACCATATCACATCACAACATGCCCTGCAAAAACAAGTTAGGCGTCCTCTACTTTGTTGTTGCAAGTTTTACGTGGCTGCTACGGGCTGAGCAAGAACCGTTCTTACCTCGCATCAAAACCACAGCGATAGTTCGTCAAGTTAGTGTTGTTTTAACCTTCGCAAGGACCGGGCGTAGCCACACTCGGTTCAACTAAAGTTGGAGAAACCGACACCCGCCAGCCACCGTGCAAAGCATGTCGGTAGAACCAGTCTCGCGTAAGCGTCACGCATAATGTCGGTCAGGCGCTTCATCCAACAATACCGCTGAACCAAAGTATGACATCTTTGGTAAGCGGTATGACTTGTATCGCCCACAACTCACTTGTGTTCTACTCGTGCATATAACATCAACGCATAAAACCTAGGCTCTGATACCACTGTTGGGGAACGTAGTAATTTCAAAATTTTCCTACGCACACGCAAGATTATGGTGATGCATAGCAACGAGAGGGGAGAGTGTTATCCACGTACCCTCGTAGACCATAAGCGGAAGCGTTATGACAACGCGGTTGATGTAGTCGTACGTGTTCACGATCTGACCGATCCAAGTACCGAACATACGGCACCTCTGAGTTCATCACATGTTTAGCTCGATGACGATCCCCGGACTCCGATCCAGCAAAGTGTCGGGGATGAGTTCCATCAGCACGACGGCGTGGTGACGATCTTGATGTTCTACCGTCACAGGGCTTCGCCTAAGCACCGCTACAATATTATCGAGGTGGTCTATGGTGGAGGGGGGCACCGCACACGGCTAAGGAACGATCACGAAGATCAACTTGTGTGTCTATGGGGTGCCCCCTGCCCCCGTATATAAAGGAGTGGAGGAGGGAGGGTCGGCCCTCTCTATAAGCGCGCCCTAGAGTCCTACTCCCACCGGAGTAGGATTCCCCTTTCCTAGTAGAACTAGGAGCCCTTCCATGTAGTAAGAGTAGGAGAGAAGGAAAGGGAAGGGAGAAGGAGAAGGAAGGAAGGGGACGCCCCCTCTCCCTAGTCCAATTCGGACTAGTCAATGGGGAGGGGTGCGGCCACCCTTGAGGCCCTTTTCCTTCTTTCCCATATGGCCCAATAAGGCCCAATACGTATTCCCGTAACTCTTGGTACTCGAAAATACCGAATCACTCGGAACCTTTCCGATGTCCGAATATAGTCGTCCAATATATCGATCTTTACGTCTCGACCATTTCGAGACTCCTCGTCATGTCCTCGATCTCATCCGGGACTCCGAACTCCTTCGGTACATCAAAACTCATAAACTCATAATATAACTGTCATCGAAACCCTAAGCGTGCGGACCCTACGGGTTCGAGAACAATGTAGACATGACCGACACATGTCTCCGGTCAATAACCAATAGCGGAACCTGGATGCTCATATTGGCTCCTACATATTCTACGAAGATCTTTATCGGTCAGACCGCATAACAACATACGTTGTTCCCTTTGTCATCGGTATGTTACTTGCCCGATGTTCGATCGTCGGTATCTCAATACCTAGTTCAATCTCGTTACCGGCAAGTCTCTTTACTCGTTACGTAATACATCATCCTGCAACTAACTCATTAGTTACAATGCTTGCAAGGCTTATAGTGATGTGCATTACCGAGTGGGCCCAGAGATACCTCTCCGACAATCGGAGTGACAAATCCTAATCTCGAAATACGCCAACCCAACAAGTACCTTTGGAGACACCTGTAGAGCTCCTTTATAATGACCCAGTTACGTTGTGACATTTGGTAGCACACAAAGTGTTCCTCCGGTAAACCGGAGTTGCATAATCTCATAGTCATAGGAACATGTATAAGTCATGAAGAAAGCAATAGCAACATACTAAACGATCAAGTGCTAAGCTAACGGAATGGCTCGAGTCAATCACATCATTCTCCTAATGATGTGATCCCGTTAATCAAATGACATAAAAACCTACGCATCAAAACCACAACGATAGTTCGTCAAGTTAGTGTTGTTTTAACCTTCTCAAGGACCGGGCGTAGCCACACTCGGTTCAACTAAAGTTGGAGAAACTGACACCCGCCAGCCACCTGTGTGCAAAGTGCATCGGTAGAACCAGTCTCGCGTAAGCATACGCGTAATGTCGGTCCGGGCCGCTTCATCCAACAATACTGCCGAACCAAAGTATGACATGCTGGTAAGCAGTATGACTTGTATCGCCCACAACTCACTTGTGTTCTACTCGTGCATATAACATCAATGCATAAAACCAGGCTCGGATGCCACTATTGGGGAACGTAGTAATTTCAAAAAAATTCCTACGCACACACAAGATCATGGTGATGCATAGCAACGAGAGGGGAGAGTGTGTCCACGTACCCTCGTAGACCGAAAGTGAAAGCGTTAGCACAACGCGGTTGATGTAGTCGTACGTCTTAATGATGCAACCGATCAAGTACCGAACGCACGGCACCTCCGAGTTCAGCACACGTTCAACTCGATGACGTCCATCGAACTCCGATCCAGCCGAGCTTTGAGGGAGAGTTCCGTCAGCACGATGGCATGGTGACGATGATGATGTTCTACCCACGCAGGGCTTCGCCTAAGCACCGCTACGATATGACCGAGGTGGATTATGGTGGAGGGGGGCACCGTACACGGATAAGAGATCCAAGGGATCAATTGTTGTGTCTCTAGAGGGTGCCTCCTTCCCCGTATATAAAGGAGTGGAGGAGGGAGGGGCCGCCACCCTTGGCGCGCCCATGAGGAGTCCTACTCCCACGGAGTAGGACTCCCCCTTCCATGTTGGAGTAGGAGAGGAGAGGAAGGAGAGGGGGGAAAGGAAGGGGCCCCTCCTTGTCCAATCGGACTTGGGGGGGCGTCGGGCTGCCCTTGGTCGCCTCTCCTCTTCCACCACTTGGGCCCATGAGGCACAATAACCTCCGGGGGGTCCGGTAACCCCCCAGTACTCCGGTATATATCCGATAACCCGCGGAACCATTCCAGTGTCCGAATATAGTCGTCCAATATATCAATCTTCATGTCTCGACCATTTCGAGACTCCTCGTCATGTCCATGATCACATCCGGGACTCCGAACTACCTTCGGTACATCAAAACACATAAACTCGTAATATAACCGTCATCGAACTTTAAGCGTGCGGACCCTACGGGTTCGAGAACTATGTAGACATGACCGAGACACGTCTCCGGTCAATAACCAATAGCGGAACCTGGATGTTCATATTGGCTCCCACATATTCTACGAAGATCTTTATGGGTCAAATCGCATAACAACATACATTGTTCCCTTTGTCATCGCTATGTTACTTGCCCGAGATTCGATCGTCGGTATCTCAATACCTAGTTCAATCTCGTTACCGGCAAGTCTCTTTACTCGTTCCGTAATACATCATCCCTCAACTAACTCATTAGTTGCAATGCTTGCAAGGCTTAAGTGATGTGCATTACTGGGTGGGCCCAGAGATACCTCTCCGACAATCGGAGTGACAAATCCTAATCTCGAAATACGACAACCCAACAAGTACCTTTGGAGACACCTGTAGAGCACCTTTATAATCACCCAATTACGTTGTGACGTTTGGTAGCACAAAAAGTGTTCCTCCGGTAAACGGGAGTTGCATAATCTCATAGTCATAGGAACATGTATAAGTCATGAAGAAAGCAACAGCAACATACTAAACGATCAAGTGCTAAGCTAATGGAATGGGCCAAGTCAATCACATCATTCTCCTAATGATGTGATCCCGTTAATCAAATGACAACTCTTTGCCTATAGCTAGGAGACGTAACCATCTTTGATTAACGAGCTAGTCAAGTAGAGGCATACTAGTGACACTCTGTTTGTCTATGTATTCACACATGTATCATGTTTCCGGTTAATACAATTCTAGCATGAATAATAAACATTTATCATGATATAAGGAAATAAATAATAACTTTATTATTGCCTCTAGGGCATATTTCCTTCAAGCCAAGGTATGCAGTAACCTGCGCGTATATTAGAGGAAGGGTGAATGTTTCGTGCCGACGAAAACATCATGAACTTTGTCAGGGGCCACGACCGAGGTGGCGGCCCTCAAGAAGGCGTTAGCCGAGGCCAAGGACACAGCGGCCAAGGAGTGCGCCGCGCGCGATAAGCACGAGGCCCTGGTCGGCAAGGTCCAGCAAGAGCTCCAGGACGCCGTCAAGAAGTACAAGTCCTTGGAGCGTGATTCTAAGACGCAAGCGTCCGAACTTGCGAACGCCCGCCAAAGCGCACAAGAGGCTCGAGACGAGGCCTAGAGCGCCCTTCAGGAAATCCAAACGGCCAAGAAGATCGCGGCGGTAAGGCTTTCATTATGCAAAGCAAATCTGCGAAGAAGCGGTCCTTGTACTTACCCGAATTTTGGGTTTCCAGAGTGCGGATCTGCCGCGCAGCATATCGATCTGCCGAAGTTCTATTGAGCCAAGAAGGGAGGTCTACGGAGAAGCTATTCTGGTCTCAGTATCTTGGACCAAAACATCCGGTGCCCTTTAGCGATCAGCTAAAACAGCTGGTCGAGCTGCACAAGGCGGCCGAGCTAGCCACGAAGGACCTAATAGTCCGGTTGTGGCCTGCCGAGCCCATGCCCAGCAGCTACTTTGGACTTGTGACGTGGCTTGTGGGCGCCTGCCCACGGCTTGAAGCCGTGAAGCGGTCGATCTGCATTGAAGGTGCACGGATGGCAGCTGCCCGCGTCAAGATGCACTGGGCGAAGATGGATGCCAAGAAGCTGATGATCGAGGGGCCGCCTGAGGGCAAGGAGCATCGCCGGCCCGAGTTATATTTTGATGGTGTCCTGGAGGGATCCCGCCTTGTGGCGGAGCAATGTACGAAGTATGTTATATTCCCATGAAAACATTCGTATTCTCCTGTCCTGTAATATGAAACAATGACGTTATGTAATATAATGCTTGTGACTTTCAATGTTCACCTCCTGTGCGGTCGTTTATGAAATCTGAGGGTTGACCAGTCGTCGGCTTCTGCCCCCACGTAGATAGTACAGGGGTGTTCGGGATAAATCTAAACACTCTTTACTCCACATTCTAGTCCTTAAAGGAGGTGTTTAGCACAATGAACAAGGCAATCGGACTATACGGCCTTTATCACCCTCACTTAGCCAAAGGAGTTTGACAATGATAATTTTGGCGAAGCCCCTGGTATTCGGAAGGCCAAACTATGGGCGGTGTATGCACCTGATCGGATAAAAACCGATTCTTCACATAAAGCGGAAAAAATCTCTAAGGATTTGAAACCTCTCGCACAGCTGACCAGCTCTCGCTTCATCATGACAGTCAGTTTTCGGCTTTCTCTACTGAGTTGCTCGTCCGGAAGAACCGGGGCACAATCACAGTAGTTCTCCCTTTACTACCCTAGCCGATATAGCGGAACGTAAGGTAGTAAGCACAGGAGCCGGGCAACCCAACTATTGACCAAAGACATGATTCGGAGCCGATGCATATAATGCTATAAGTTCGGGGTGCCGAACTGTACTGAAAAAGTGCTCGGACTTTATTGCCTTACCATGGGGCGTGATGAAGCCCCTGGCGGAGTAAAACTGTTGGGGAACGTAGTAATTTCAAAATTTTCCTACACACACGCAAGATCATGGTAATGCATAGCAACGAGAGGGGAGAGTGTTGTCCACGTACCCTCGTGGACCATAAGCGGAAGCGTTATGACAACGCGGTTGATGTAGTCGTACGTCTTCACGATTCGACCAATCCAAGTACCGAACGTACGGCACCTCCGAATTCAGCACACGTCCAGCAAAGTGTCGGGGATGAGTTTCCGTCAGCACGACGGCGTGGTGACGATCTTGATGTTCTACCGTCGCAGGGCTTCGCCTAAGCACCGCTACAATATTATCGAGGTGGTCTATGGTGGAGGGGGGCACCGCACACGGCTAAGGAACGATCACGAAGATCAACTTGTGTGTCTATGGGGTGCCTGTTGGGGAACGTAGTAATTTCAAAAAATTTCCTACGAACACGCAAGACCATGGTGATGGCATAGCAACGAGAGGGGAGAGTGTCCGTCCACGTACCCTCGTAGACCGAAAGCGGAAGCGTTATAACAACGCGGTTGATGTAGTCGACGCGTCTTCACGATCCGACCGATCCAAGCACCGAGCGTCACGGCACCTCCGAGTTCTGCACACGTTCAGCTCGATGGCGATCCCGGACTCGATCCAGCAAAGTGTCGGGATGAGTTCCGTCAAGACGACGGCGTGGTGACGATGATGATGCTCCACCGACGCAGGGCTTCGCCTAAGCCCCGCGACGATATGACTTCTCCGCGCGGGGCTTCGCCTAAGCTCATGACGATATGACCAAGTGGAATATGGTGGAGGGGCACCGCACACGGCTAAGGAACGATCCGTAGATCAACTTGTGTGTCATGGGGTGCCCCTGCCCCGTATATAAAGGAGCAAGGGAGGAGGTGGCCGGCCTAGGAGGGCGCACCTAGGGAGTCCTACTCCCACCGGGAGTAGGACTCCTTCTTCCTAGTCCAACTAGGAGAAGGGGAAAGGGGAAGTGGAGAAGGAAGGGAGAGGTGGGCTGCGCCCCAAACCCTTGTCCAATTTGGACTGGGCTTGGGAGGGCGCGCGCCACCTCCCGGCTCCTTCCCACTAAGGCCCATTAAGGCCCAATACTCTTCCCGTATTCCCGTA
This sequence comes from Aegilops longissima, assembly GCA_021605205.1. Classification (NCBI taxonomy): domain Eukaryota; kingdom Viridiplantae; phylum Streptophyta; class Magnoliopsida; order Poales; family Poaceae; genus Aegilops; species Aegilops longissima. Next base: position 50,623,259 of record CM038681.1, on the reverse strand, counting down.
ACTCCCGGTACTCGAAAAATACCGAATCACTCGGAACCTTTCCGAACTCGAATATAGTCGTCAATATATCGATCTTTACGTCTCGACCATTTGAGACTCCTCGTCATGTCCCCGATCTCATCCGGGACTCCGAACTCCTTCGGTACATCAAAACTCATAAACTCATAATATAAGCATCATCGAAACCTTAAGCGTGTGGACCCTACGGGTTCGAGAACTATGTAGACATGACCTAGAACTATTCTTGGTCAATAACCAATAAGCGGAACCTGGATGCCCATATTGGTTCCTACATATTCTCGAAGATCTTTATCGGTTAAACCGCATAACGACATCGTTGTTCCCTTTGTCATCGGTATGTTACTTACCCGAGATTCGATCGTCGGTATCAATACCTAGTTCAATCTCGTTATCGGTAAGTCTCTTTACTCGTTCCGTAATACATCATCTTACAACTAACTCATTAGTTGTAATGCTTGCAAGGCTTAAGTGATGTGTATCACCGAGAAGGCCTAGAGATACCTCTCCGACAATCGGAGTGACAAAACCTAATCTCGAAATCGCCAACCCAACAAGTACCTTTGGAGACACCTGTAGTACTCCTTTATAATCACCCGATTCGTTGTGACGTTTGGTAGTACCAAAGTGTTCCTCCGTAAACGGGAGTTGCATAATCTCATAGTTACAGGAACATGTATGGGTCATGAAGAAAGCATTAACAACATACTAAGCGATCAAGTGTTAAGCTAACGGAATGGGTCATGTCAATCAGATCATTCAACTAATGATGTGACCTTGTTAATCAAATAACAACTCCTTGTTCATGGTTAGGAAACATAACCATCTTTGATTAACAAGCTAGTCAAGTAGAGGCATACTAGTGACATCTTTGTTTGTCTATATATTCACACATGTATTATGTTTCCGGTTAATACAATTCTAGCATGAATAATAAACATTTATCATGATATAAGGAAATAAATAATAACTTTATTATTGCCTCTAGGGCATATTTCCTTCAGTCTCCCACTTGCACTAGAGTCAATAATCTAGTTCACATCGCCATGTGATTTAACATCAATAGTTCACATCTATATGTGGTTAACACCCATAGTTCACATCGACATGTGACCAACACCCAAAGGGTTTACTAGAGTCAGTAATCTAGTTCACATCGCTATGTGATTAACACCCAAAGAGTACTAAGGTGTGATCATGTTTTGCTTGTGAGATAATTTTAGTCAGCGGTCTGTCACATTCAGAGCCGTAAGTATTTTGCAAATTTCTATGTCTACAATGCTCTGCACGGAGCTACTCTAGCTAATTGCTCCCACTTTCAATATGAATCCAGATTGAGACTCAAAGTCATCTAGATTAGTGTTAAAACTTGCATCGTCGTAACCTTTTACGACGAACCTTTTTTCACTTCCATAATCGAGAAACATATCCTTATTCTACTAAGGATAATTTTGACCGCTGTCCATTGATCTACTCCTAGATCTCTATTGCACTCCTTGCCAATCTTAGTGGTAGGGTATGCAATAGATCAGTACACAACATGACATACTTTATAGAACCTATGTCGATGCATAGGGAATGACTTTCATTCTCTTTCTATCTTCTGCCGTGGTCGGGTTTTGAGTCTTACTCAATCTCACACCTTGTAACACAGGCAAGAACTCTTTCTTTGACTGTTCCATTTTGAACTACTTCAAAATCTTGTCAAGGTATGTATTCATTGGAAAACTTATCAAGCGTCTTGATCTATCTCTATAGATCTTGATGCTCAATATGTAAGCAGCTTCACCGAGGTCCTTCTTTGAAAAACTCCTTTCAAATACTCCTTTATGCTTTGCGAATAATTCTACATTATTTCCGATCAACAATATGTCATTCACATATACTTATCGAAATGCTGTAGTGCTCCCACTCACTTTCTTGTAAATACAGGCCTTTCCAAAAGTCTCATAAAATCATATGCTTTGATCAACACATCAAAGCGTATATTCCAACTCGAGATGCTTGCACCAGTCCATTGATGGATCGCTGGAGCTTGCACATTTTGTTAGCTCCTTTAGGATTGACAAAAACTTCTGGTTGCATCATATACAACTCTTCTTTAATAAATCCATTAAAGAATGTAGTTTTGACATCCATTTGCCAGATTTCATAAAATGTGGCAATTGCTAACATGATTCGGACAGACTTAAGAATCGCTACAGATTGAGAAAATCTCATTGTAGTCAACACCTTGAACTTGTCGAAAACCTTTTTGCGACAAGTCGAGCTTTGTAGATAGTAACACTACTATCAGCATCTGTCTTCCTCTTGAAGATCCATTTATATAACATGGCTTGCCGATCATCGGCAACTCCATCAAAGTCCATACTTTGTTCTCATACATGGATCCCATCTCAGATTTCATGGCCTTAAGCCATTTCGGAATCTGGGCTCATCATCGCTTCCTCATAGTTTGTAGGTTCATCATGGTCTAGTAACATGATTTCCGAACACGATTACCGTACCACTCAGTGCGGATCTTATTCTGGAAGACCTACGAGGTTTGGTAGCAACTTGATCTGAAGTTTCATGATCATCATCATTAACTTCCTCACTAATTGGTGTAGGAATCACTGGAACTGATTTCTGTGATGAACTACTTTCCAATAAGGGAGAAGGTACAATTACCTTATCAAGTTCTACTTTCCTCCCACTCACTTCTTTCGAGAGAAACTTCTTCTCTAGAAAGGATCCATCTTAGCAACGAAAAACTTGCCTTCGGATCTGTGATAGAAGGTGTACCCAATAGTTACCTTTGGGTATTCTATGAAGACGCACTTCTCCGATTTGGGTTCGAGCTTATCGGTGAAAACTTTTTCACATAAGCATCACAACTCAAACTTTAAGAAACGACAGCTTAGGTTTATTGCTAAACCATAGTTCATACGGTGTCATCTCAGCGGATTTAGATGGTGCCCTATTAAGCGTGAATGCGGCTGTCTCTAATGCATAACCCCAAAACGATAGTGGTAAATCGGTAAGATACATCATAGATCGCACCATATCAAAATAAAGTACGGTTTCTGACGTTCGGACACACCATAACGTTGTGGTGTTCCGGTGGCGTGAGCTGTGAAACTATTCCACATTGTTTTAATTGAAGACCAAACTCGTAACTCAATTATTCGTCTCCGCGATCAGATCGCGAAACTTTATTTTCTTGTTACGATGATTTTCCACTTCACTCTGAAATTCTTTGAACCTTTCAACTATTTCAGACTTATGTTTCATCAAGAAGATATACGCATATCTGCTCAAATCATCTGTGAAGGTCAGAAAATAACGATACTTGCCGTGAGCTTCAACACTCATCGGACCGCATACATCAGTATGTATTATTTCCAATAAGTCATTTGCTCGCTCCATTGTTCCGGAGAACATAGTCTTTAGTCATCTTGCCCATAAGGCATGGTTTGCAAGCATCAAGTGATTCATAATCAAGTGATTCCAAAATCCCATCTGCATGGAGTTTCTTCATGCGCTTTACACCAATATGACCTAAACGGCAGTGCCACAAATAAGTTGCACTATCATTATTAACTTTGCATCTTTTGGTTTCAATATTATGAATATGTGTATCACTATGATCGAGATCCAATGAACCATTTTCATTGGATGTGTAACCATATAAGGTTTTATTCATGTAAATGAACAACAATTTATTCTCTTACTTAAATGAATAACCGTATTGCAATAAACATGATCAAATCATATTTATGCTCAACACCAAATAACACTTATTTAGGTTCCACACTAATCCCGAAAGTATAGGGAGTGTGCGATGATGATCATATCAATCTTGGAACTACTTCCAACACTCATCGTCACTTCCCCTTCAACTATTCTCCGTTTATTCTTTAACTCCTGTTTCGAGTTACTAATCTTAGCAACCGAACGAGTATCAAATACTCAGGGGCTACTATAAACACTAGTAAGGTACACATCAATAACCTGTATATCAAATATAACCTTGTTCACTTTGCCATCCTTCTTATCCACCAAATATTCAGGGGTAGTTCCGCTTCCAAAGACCAGTTCCATTGCAGCAAAAGTACTCGGTCTCGGGCTTAGGTCTAGACTTGGGTTTCTTCACTCGAGCAGCAACTTGCTTGCCGTTCCTTTTGAAGTTCCCTTCTTCCCTTTGCCATTTTCCTTGAGACTAATAGTCTTGTCAACCATCAACACTTGATGTTTTTCTTGATTTCTACCTTTGCCGATTTTAGCATCGCGAAGAGCTCGAGAATCTTTTTCATCATCCCTTGCATACTATAGTTCATCACGAAGTTCTACTAACTTAGTGATGGTGACTAGAGAATTCTGTCAATCACTATCTTATCTGGAAGATTAACTCCCACTTGTTTCAAGTGATTGAAGTACTCAGACAATCTGAGCACATGCTCACTAGTTGAGCGATTCTCCTCCATCTTTTAGCTATAGAACTTGTTGGAGACTTCATATCTCTCAACTCGGGTATTTGCTTGAAATATTAACTTCAATTCCTGGAACATCTCGTATGGTCCATGACGTTCAAAACGTCTTTGAAGTCCCGATTCTGAGCCTTTAAGCATGGTGCACTAAACTATCAAGTAGTCATCATATTGAGCTAGCCAAACGTTCATAACGTCTGCATCTGCTCCTGCAATAGGTTTGTCACCTAGCGGTGCATTAAGGACATAATTTTTCTGTGCAGCAATGAGGATAAACCTCAGATCACGGATCTAATCCGCATCATTGCTACTAACATTTTTCAACATAATTTTTCTCTAGGAACATATAAAAGCATAGGGAAGCAACAACGCGAGCTATTGATCTACAACATAATTTGCAAAATACTACCAGGACTAAGCTCATGATAAATTAAAGTTCAATTAATCATATTACTTAAGAACTCCCACTTAGGCAGACATCTCTCTAGTCATCTAAGTGATCACGTGATCCAAATCAACTAAACCATGTCCGATCATCACGTGAGATGGAGTAGTTTCAATGGTGAACATCACTATGTTGATCATATCTACTATATGATTCACGCCGACCTTTCGGTCTCGTGTTCGAGGCCATATCTGTTATATGATAGGCTCGTCAAGTTTAACTCGAGTATTCAGCGTGCGCAACTGTTTTGCACCCGTTGTATTTGAGCGTAGAGCCTATCACACCGATCATCACGTGGTGTCTCAGCACGAAGAACTTTCGCAGCGGTGCATACTCGGGAGAACACTTCTTGATAATTTTGGTGAGAGATCATCTTATAATGCTACCGTCAATCAAAGCAAGATAAGATGCATAAAGGATAAACATCACATGCAATCAATATAAGTGATATGATATGGTCATCATCATCTTGTGCTTGTGATCTCCATCGCCAAACAACGTCATGATCACCATCGTCACCGGTAGCGACACCTTGATCTCCATCGTAGCATCGTTGTCGTCTCGCCAACTATTGCTTCTCGACTATCGCTACTCCTTAGTGATAAAGTAAAGCAATTACATGGCGTTGCATTTCATACAATAAGCGACAACCATATGGCTCCTGCCGATTGCCGATAACTTCGGTTACAAAACATGATCATCTCATACAATAAAATATAGCATCACGTCTTGACCATATCACATCACAACATGCCCTGCAAAAACAAGTTAGACGTCCTCTACTTTGTTGTTGCAAGTTTTACGTGGCTGCTACGGGCTGAGCAAGAACCGTTCTTACCTACGCATCAAAACCACAACGATACTTCGTCAAATAGACTCCGTTTAACCTTCTCAAGGACCGGCGTAGCCACACGATTCAACTAAAGTGAGAGAGACAGACACCCGCCGTCACCTTTAAGCAACGAGTGCTCGGGCGGTGAAACCAGTCTCGCGTAAGCGTCTGGCGTAATGTCGGTCCGGCCGCTTCATCTCACAATACCGCTGAACCAAAGTATGACATGCTGGTAGGTAGTATGACTTGTATCGCCCACAACTCACTTGTGTTCTACTCGTGCATATGACATCAACGCATAAAACCAGGCTCGGATGCCATTTGTTGGGGAACGTAGTAATTTCAAAAATTTCCTACGAACACGCAAGACCATGGTGATGGCATAGCAACGAGAGGGAGAGTGTCCGCCCGTACCCTCGTGGACCGAAAGCGAAGCGTTATAACAACGCTGTTGATGTAGTCGACGTCTTCACGATCCGACCGATCCAAGCACCGAACGTCGGCACCTCCAAGTTCTGCACACGTTCAGCTCGATGGCGATCCCGGACTCCGATCCAGCAAAGTGTCGGGATGAGTTCCGTCAACCGACGGCGTGGTGGCGATGATGATGCTCCACCGATGCAGGGCTTCGCCTAAGCCCCGCGACGATATGACTTCTCCGGCGCAGGGCTTCGCCTAAGCTCATGACGATATGACCGAAGTGGAATATGGTGGAGGGGGCACCGACACGGCTAAGGAACGATCCGTAGATCAACTTGTGTGTCATGGGGTGCCCCCTGCCCCGTATATAAAGGAGCAAGGGAGGAGGTGGCCGGCCTAGGAGGGCGCACCTAGGGGAGTCCTACTCCCACCGGGAGTAGGACTCCTTCTTCCTAGTCCAACTAGGAGAAGGGGAAAGGGGAAGTGGAGAAGGAAGGAGAGGTGGGCTGCGCCCAAACCCTTTGTCCAATTCGGACTGGGCTTGGGAGGGCGCGCGCCACCTCCCGGCTCCTTCCCACTAAGGCCCATTAAGGCCCAATACTCTTCCCCATATTCCGTAACTCCCGGTACTCGAAAAATACCGAATCACTCGGAACCTTTCCGAACTCCGAATATAGTCGTCCAATATATCGATCTTTACGTCTCGACCATTTCGAGACTCATCGTCATGTCCCCGATCTCATCCGGGACTCGAACTCCTTCGGTACATCAAAACTCATAAACTCATAATATAAGCATCATCGAAACCTTAGCGTGTGGACCCTACGGGTTCGAGAACTATGTAGACATGACCTAGAACTATTCTTGGTCAATAACCAATAGCGGAACCTGGATGCCCATATTGGTTCCTACATATTCTACGAAGATCTTTATCGGTCAAACCGCATAACGACATACGTTGTTCCCTTTGTCATCGGTATGTTACTTACCCGAGATTCGATCGTCGGTATCCAATACCTAGTTCAATCTCGTTATCGGTAAGTCTCTTTACTCGTTCCGTAATACATCATCTTACAACTAACTCATTAGTTGTAATGCTTGCAAGGCTTAAGTGATGTGTATCACCGAGAAGGCCTAGAGATACCTCTCCGACAATCGGAGTGACAAAACCTAATCTCAAATCGCCAACCCAACAAGTACCTTTGGAGACACCTGTAGTACTCCTTTATAATCACCCAGTTACGTTGTGACGTTTGGTAGTACCAAAGTGTTCCTCCGTAAACGGAGTTGCATAATCTCATAGTTACAGGAACATGTATGGGTCATGAAGAAAGCATTAGCAACATACTAAGCGATCAAGTGTTAAGCTAACGGAATGGGTCATGTCAATCAGATCATTCAACTAATGATGTGACCTTGTTAATCAAATAACAACTCCTTGTTCATGGTTAGGAAACATAACCATCTTTGATTAACAAGCTAGTCAAGTAGAGGCATACTAGTGACATACTGTTTGTCTATATATTCACACATGTATTATGTTTCCGGTTAATACAATTCTAGCATGAATGATAAACATTTATCATGATATAAGGAAATAAATAATAACTTTATTATTGCCTCTAGGGCATATTTCCTTCAGTGCCCCCTGCCCCCGTATATAAAGGAGTGGAGGAGGGGATGGCCGGCCCTCTCTATGGCGCGCCCTAGGGGAGTCCTACTCCCACCGGGAGTAGGATTCCCCTTTTCCTAGTAGAACTAGGAGCCCTTCCATGTAGTAAGACTAGGAGAGAAGGAAAGGGAAGGGAGAAGGAGAAGGAAGGAAGGGGGCGCCCCCCCTCCCTAGTCCAATTCGGACTAGTCAATGGGGAGGGGTGCGGCCACCCTTGAGGCCCTTTTCCTTCTTTCCCGTATGGCCCAATAAGGCCCAATACGTATTCCCGTAACTCTCCGGTACTCCGAAAAATACCCGAATCACTCGGGACCTTTCCGATGTCCGAATATAGTCGTCCAATATATCGATCTTTACGTCTCGACCATTTCGAGACTCCTCGTCATGTCCCCGATCTCATCCGGTACTCCGAACTCCTTCGGTACATCAAAACTCATAAACTCATAATATAACTGTCATCGAAACCTTAAGCGTGCGGACCCTACGGGTTCGAGAACAATGTAGACATGACCGAGACATGTCTCCGGTCAATAACCAATAGCGGAACCTGGATGCTCATATTGGCTCCTACATATTCTACGAAGATCTTTATCGGTCAGACCGCATAACAACATACGTTGTTCCCTTTGTCATCGGTATGTTACTTGCCCGAGATTCGATCGTCGGTATCTCAATACCTAGTTCAATCTCATTACCGGCAAGTCTCTTTACTCGTTACGTAATGCATCATCCTGCAACTAACTCATTAGTTACAATGCTTGCAAGGCTTATAGTGATGTGCATTACCGAGTGGGCCCAGAGATACCTCTCCGACAATCGGAGTGACAAATCCTAATCTCGAAATACGCCAACCCAACAAGTACCTTTGGAGACACCTGTAGAGCTCCTTTATAATGACCCAGTTACGTTGTGACGTTTGGTAGCACACAAAGTGTTCCTCCGGTAAACGGGAGTTGCATAATCTCATAGTCATAGGAACATGTATAAGTCATGAAGACAGCAATAGCAACATACTAAATGATCAAGTGCTAAGCTAACGGAATGGGTTGAGTCAATCACATCATTCTCCTAATGATGTGATCCCGTTAATGAAATGACAACTCATGTCTATGGCTAGGAAACTTAACCATCTTTGATTCACGAGCTAGTCAAGTAGAGGCATACTAGTGACACTATGTTTGTCTATGTATTCACACATGTATTATGTTTCCGGTTAATACAATTCTAGCATGAATAATAAACATTTATCATGAAATAAGGAAATAAATAATAACTTTATTATTGCCTCTAGGGCATATTTCCTTCAAAAACGTACCAGAGTGTACGAGTGCAATGAGTAATAAATACAAAGGTAAGGAAAAAATCAAGTAATAAGCTGACACTACCATTTATTTTCCATTGTAATTTGATGAATACATTGAGGCATACTTGTGCAAGTAATGCAATAAGTAAGTACGGCTGCGTGCGGGTATGTAAAACAGGTATAGCAATAGTTATCAGAGACCACCTGGGGATTCCCTTGTACGTCAAAGCTCCTTGCCTCCTTGGTATGTCCGTGTCGTGACCAACCCGATGACTGGGTTATCAGAAAGGGCCTGGAGAAGACAAAAACCCGAAATGAAAAGAAAAAGTGAAGGTGTGCAAATCCAGGGTCGGTCGAGCCGTACTGTGTATCGCGAGCTAGCTATGCCTCCGTCGATGCCCATGGAATTTCGAGTGTGTAGTTATGTACATGCGGTACGAATGCCGCTATTTGATCGGGACTGGGACGGAGGACAAATTGCTAATTAAGCTCTTGACGAGCCGGGTTGACATGCTGTAGAACAGTCCGGACCCTTTTAATGGTGTCCGGGGGTTTGGCCGTTGAATTAAGGTTCTGCTGGAAAAGGCCGCGTTGTACTTCTGCTGCTGAGGTCGTGGTATGCTCCTCAGTACGGAGGGAGCGTTCCGTATTTCCATTGATTGTTATGACGCCATGTGGTCCGGATAGCTTGAGCTTGAGATAAGCATAGTGAGGTACCGCATTGATCAAGCAAATGCGGTTCGCCCGAGCAGTGCATGATAGCCGTTGCGAAAGGGGGCGATGTCAAAGATTAACTCCTCGATTCGAAAGTTGTCTGGAGATCCGAAGACGACTTCTAGCATGATTGAGCCCGTACAACGGGCCTCGACACCTGGTATGACTCCTTTAAAGGTGGTCCTTGTGGGCTTGATCCGTGATGGATTGATGCCCATTTTGCGCACTGTGTCTTGGTAGAGCAAATTGAGGCTGCTGCCGCCGTCCATGAGGACTCGCGTCATGTGGAATCCATCAATTATTGGGTCTAGGATTAGTGGGGCTGATCCGCCATGCCGGATACCGGTCGGATGGTCCCGATGACAAAAAGTGATCGGGCACGATGACCATCGATTGAATTTTGGGGTGACTGGCTCTATCGCATAGACGCCCCTTAGTGCGCGCTTGCGCTCCCTCTTGGGGATGTGTGTGGCATATATCATGTTTACCGTTTTAATTTGAGGGGGAAACTTCTTCTGTCCCCCTGTGGTTGGCTGCAGGGGCTCCTCGTCATCGTCCTCGCTCTGCAATCCCTTTTCCTTATTCTCGGCGTTTAACTTGCCGGCTTGCTTAAAAACCCAGCAATCTCTGTTGGTATGATTGGCTAGTTTGTGCGGGTGCCATGGATTTGGCACGAACGGTCAAGTATGCGGTCCATTCTAGATGGTCCCTGATTGTTTCTTTGATATGGCTTTTTCCGCTGACTGGACTTGGAGCCGCTGAATACGGCGTTTACAGCAGTTTCCTCGGTGTTATCGCCATTGCTTCGGCGTTTGTGTCTGCTGCGTCGGAGCTTGTTGTCGCTATATTTGGCCTCGGAGGGGCCTGCCTCGCAGGCCGTATTATTGCTACGAGCCAGCCAGCTGTCCTCACCCACACAAAAGCGGGTCATGAGGGCTGTGAGGGCGGCCATAGATTTCAGCTTTTCTTGGCCGAGGTGGCGGGCGAGCCATTCGTCGCGGATGCTGTGTTTGAAGGCCGCTAGGGCTTCTGCATCCGGACAGTCGATGATCTGGTTCTTTTTAGTTAGGAACCTAGTCCAGAATTTCCTGGCTGACTCCCCTGGCTGTTGAACTATGTGACTTAAGTCATCGGGTCCGGCGGCTGGACATATGTACCTTGGAAGTTGTCGAGAAAGGCTTCTTCCAAGTCCTCCCAGCTACCGATGGAATTTTCAGGCAGGCTATTTAACCAGTGCCGAGCTGGCCCTTTGAGTTTTAGTGGGAGGTATTTGATGGCATGGAGGTCATCTCCGCGGGCCATGTAAAATTGGAGAATGAAATCCTCGATCCATACCGCGGGATCGGTTGTTCTGTCGTATGATTCAATATTGACGGGTTTGAACCCTTCAGGGAATTCATGGTCCATTACTTCATCAGTGAAGCAAAGAGGGTGTGCGGCGCCTCTATATCAAGCCGCGTCGCGACGTAGCTCTGATGGAGTCCGTTTATGGTTATCAGCTCGAGCGTGACTAGGTATGTCACGTCCGAATAGGTAGCCATCGCCGCGTGTCAAGGCACGTCCTCGCGATCGGTAGATTGACCTTGTAGTCATGCTCTACTGTCCAGGTCCTGCCGAAGGTCGTATGTATAACCCCGAGTTGTTTTGTCTCTGCTTTTTCGTGGCGGTGGGGCAGGCTGCTGTTTAGCATGAGTTGCCGCTCTATCCCGACCTCGTGGAGGTCGGTCTGCCGCACTGTCCCGACCGCGCAGTGGCCTATCAGCCGTATTGCACGATACTGGTGCAGGGTCTGGCGCCTCGCCGTTGAACTGAGGTAGCAATCTGCGCTTCGGGTAACTTTTGGCTGGGCGTTTGAGGCTGTATTCCTCGGTTGCCAGGACATAGGTCCATCTGTCATTGAGCAGATCTTGGTCAGCTTGAAGTTGTTGCTGCTTCTTTTTCAAGCTCCTCGCAATGGCTATTAGCTGCAGCTTAAAGTGCTCCTGCTCCAGAGGCTCCTCGGGCACGATGAAGTCTTCATTGCCGAGGCTCGCCTCCTCCTCGGAGGGTGGACGGTAACTACTGTCCTCCGAGTCTTCTTCCATGGCATGTTCGTCAGGGCTGACTTGCCCATCTTCCCGATGGTCCTGTTCGGCAGTTTGTTCATCGGGTTCTTCTGTATCTTCGGCACCATTAGGAGTGTTATCGTCTCCTGTGCCGGTGTTGTTGTCCCTGTTGCGGCAGGATTTAGAGCGGCGCCACTGACGCTGGCGCTTTGGCTGTGTTTTAGGAGGGTCCTCCTTTGTTGGGTTTTCCTTGTTATCGCTGCTATTATTTTTCGGCGTATCTACCATGTAGACGTCATATGAGGAAGTGGCCGTCCATCGTCCAGTGAATGGCGGGTTTTGGGCCTCCTCGTCTTCGGCATCGTCATCCATACCTTTGATGTCTTCGGAGTCATAGCCAAGCGCGTCGGTTAAGTCTTCGACGGTGGCTATGAAGTGGGTGGAAGGTGGGAAGCGAAATTCCCCTTCATCATCAGCCTCCAGTTCAAACCAGACACAATTCGGCTATGAGTCCCCCGCCAAGGACAAGTTCTTTAATGAGTTCAGCACATCGCCCAAGGGAGAGTGCTGGAAGATGTCTGCGGCGCTGAACTCGAAAAATCGATAAGCGATCAAGTTCGACACCCGCGGACTCACACGGTTTGGAACTTATACCCGGAGAGGAGTCCGGAGTTCCGGTGACACGAGTATTATGTGAGGTTAAATCCATGTTTGGCTCCAACACCGGGGAATCTGTGTCCTCCGTGGTGGGGTTGAGCCTCCTTGGATGTCGCAGCGTGCTCTAGATCTAAGGCCAGAGTGGTCACAGGAGCTATCTCCTGGATGCGGTCTGACGACAGATTTAGGTCATGTTCGTCAAGGTGGCCAGGAGCGGTCGCCGCGGTCTCAAATCCGGCGAAGATCAAATCTCCGTGGATGTCCGTGACGTAATTCAAGCTCCCAAATCTGACCTGATGGCCAGGGGCGTAGCTATCGATCTGCTCCAGGTGGCCAAGCGAGTTGGCCTGCAGTGCAAAGCCGCCAAACACGAAGATCTGTTCGGGGAGGAAGGTTTCCTCTTGGACGGTATTGTTGTTGACGATTGAAGGGGCCATCAAACCTTTTGGGGACGGCACAGTGGAACTCTCAATGAAAGCACCAATGTCGGTGTCAAAACCGGCGGATCTCGGGTAGGGGGTCCAGAACTGTGCATCTAAGGTCGATGGTAACAGGAGACAGGGGACACGATGTTTACCCAAGTTCGGGCCCTCTCTATGGAGGTAATACCCTACTTCCTGCTTGATTGATCTTGATGAATATGAGTATTACAAGAGTTGATCTACCACGAGATCGTAATGGCTAAACCCTAGAAGTCTAGCCTGTATGACTATGGTAATGAGTCTGTCCTCTTCCGGACTAAGTCCTCCGGTTTATATAGACACCGGGAGGATCCAGGGTTACACAAGGTCGGTTACAAAGAAAGGAATCTACATATTCGGTCGCCAAGCTTGCCTTCCACGCCAAGGAGAGTCCGATCCGAACACGGGTGCAGTCTTCGGTCTTCGTATCTTCACAGCCCATCAGTCCGGCCCATGGATAATAGGCCGGACGCCCGAGGACCCCTTAGTCCAGGACTCCCTCAATATCCACTTGTGGCTTTCATCTCATCAGCATCAGATATCCAATTAGAATCACTATACCCCTCAAGTACTGTCGGGTACCCCGAATAGTGAATCCCGTAGTTCACAATACCTTGCAAATAGCGCACCACTCGCTCAACAGCATGCCAATGCACATCTCCCGGATTGGAAACAAACCGGCTCAGTTTGCACATAGCAAATGAGATGTCAGGACGAGTAGCACAAGCTAGGTAAATGAGTGAACCAACCACTTGAGAATATCTCAATTGATCTACAGTCGTGCCTTCGAACTTTCGAATCCGCACACTAGGATCATATGGTGTTGCAGAAGGTTTGCAATCCGAATATCCAAAACGGCTCAAAATCTTCTCAACATAGTGGGATTGCAAAAGTGTAATTTCACCCTCAGTATATCTCAGTAGCTTGATGTTCAAGATAACATCACCCACGCCCTAGTCTTTCATCTCAAAGTTATGAGATAGAAAAGCCTTGACCTCCTCAATGACTTTGAGGTGGATCCCAAATATCAGTATGTCCTTGACATACATACACAGTATTACTCCGTCGCCCCCATCATAGTGATACTATACACATTTGTCATCTTCATTAACAACAAAGCTAGCAGATGTCAAAGTTTTATTGAACTTCTCATGACATTGCTTAGGCGCTTGTTTCAGGCTATATAAAGATTTCACTAGCTTGCACACTTTTCTTTCCTGGCCATTTACTATAAAGCCATCTGGTTGTTGCATGTAAATTTCCTCGTCTAACTCTCCGTTAAGGAAAGTCGTCTTCACATCCATCTGATGAATGAGAAGACCATGCGAGGCAGCCAAAGCGAGTAACACTCGAATGGTTGTCAGTCTAGCCACAGGGGAGTAAGTATCGAAGAAATCCTCTTCTTCTTTCTGGGTATAACCCATGGCCACAAGCCTAGCCTTGTACTTCTCAATAGTACCATCGGGCCTACCTTTTGAAAACCCACTTACATCCCAATGGTTGGCAACCATAAGGACGATCAGTGATCTCCCATGTCCCGTTAGCCATGATGGAATCCATCTCGCTACGGACCGCATCCTTCTAGTAGTCAGCATCCGGAGATGCATAAGCTTCTGAAATGGAAGTGGAAGTGTCTTCATCCATGAGGTACACGAGGAAATCATCACCAAAAGACTTTGCAGTTCTTTGTCTCTTGCTCCTAACAGGAGCTTCCTCGTCATCCTTTGATGAACTTTCATCACTTTTGTGTTCATAATATTCCATTAGAATGACAGGTTCAGGAGTCTCATCGGATTCCAGTCTAGAAGTGCTTTGCATATCTCTCACGGGGAAATTATCATCAAAGAATGTAGCATCCTTAAACTCTATAATTGTACCGACCTTCTAGTCAGGTACCTCAGATTTCACTACTAAAAATCTATAGCCAACGCTGTTCTTAGCATAGCCCAAATTAACGCAATCCACAGTCTTTGTTCCAAGCTTACACTTTTTGGGGATCGGCACATTGACTAAACAGCCCCAAGTGCGCAAGTAAGAGAGTGTAGTTTTTTTATTTTTCCCATTGCTCATAGGGAGTAGTCTCATTATCCTTTGCGGGAACTTTATTCAGGACATGACATGCTGTCAATACAGCCTCCCCCCACCATGCCTTGGATAAATCCGAAGTATCTAACATGGCGTTAACCAAATCTGTTAGAGTACAGTTTTTTCGTTCGGCAACCCCGTTTGACTGGGGTGAATAGGTAGGCGTCCTCTCATGAATAATACCATGTTCCACACAGAATAAATCGAACTCATTATAAAAGTACTCTCCACCACGATCAAATCAAACTCGTTTTATTTTCTTCTCATGTTGGTTCTCAACTTCAGCCTTATAGATTTTAAAGTAGTGTAGACCCTCATCCTTTCTACTTAACAAATACACATAACAGAATCTAGTGAAATCCTCAATCAGAGTCGTATTCCTTTCTACCTTTAGTCAACACACCATTCATCTCGTAGAGATCTGAATGTATGAGCTCTAATGGTGCCAGGTATCTCTCCTTCGCAGGCTTGTGAGGCTTAGGAGGTTGCTTTGCTTGAACACACGCATGGCACTTAGAGCCTTTGGCTAAAGTGAAACTCGGGTTTAGATCCATCTTATCTAGCTGCGTCATACAACCGAAATTTATGTGACAAAGATGGGAATGCCAAACCTCAGATTCGTTCACATTAGAATGAATTTGGTTCATGACTTTATTACAAAAATCCTCTAGGGAAAGGCGGAACAAACCACCACAATCATATCCTTTTCCAACAAATAGTCCATACCGAGATACACTACTTTGTTGGACTCAAATACTAACTTAAACCCTTCTTTACATAGAAGGGAGCCACTAACGAGATTCTTCTTGATGGCGGGGACATGTTGCACGTTCTTCAGTCGCATGATCTTTCCTGAAGTAAACTTCAAATCTACCGTGCCAATAACATGAACAGAAGCATGTGAGCCATTCCCCATCAGAACGGAACAATCTCGTGCGACCTGGTAAGAAGAAAATAAAGACACATCAGCACACACATGGATATTGGCCCCGGTGTCAACCCACCAATCGGTGGACTAACAAACTGAAAGTACGGTAAACAGATTACCATACCCAGATGTTGCATCATTGTTGCTCAGAGTGACATTGACATACTTAGAGTCCTGTCCTGGCTTCTTGTACTTGTTTGGGCACTTGTTTGTCAAGTGTTCCTCTAAACCACAAGTAAAGCAGTCATCTCTCTTTTTGTCTTTCTTTTTTCCCTTTAACTTGTGGAAATTCTTCTGCACCTCATTGGCGCTAGAAGAACCCTCTACCCCTTTCACATGTGAGTCCTTTGCTCTTGAGTTTTGCTCAACACTTAGATGACCGATGACATCCTCAACAGAGAATTCACGTCTCAAGTGCTTGAGAGAAGTAGCAAAGTTCCTCCATCCAGGAGGGAGTTTTGCAATAATGCAACCCGCGACAAACTTGTCCGGTAATTCACACTTTAGGAGCTCCAGCTCGTTAGCGATGCATTGTATCTCATGGGCCTGGTCCAATACAGAACGGTTATCAACCATTTTGTAATCATGGAACTGCTCCATGGCATACAACTCGCTTCCAACATCGGTTGCGCCAAACTTAGCTTCGAGCGCATCCCACAAATTCTTGGCAACACGCATATGGAGATACGCGTCGACTAGCTTGTCTCCGATCACAGTAAGAACGGCCCTCACAAAGATGATGGTTGCCTCCCTAAACGCATTCTCCTGTTCAGGAGCAATCGTTACCGTGGGAGATACACCGCCAACCCAGAACACGTTCATTGTTGTGAGCCACAAGGTAGTCCTCGCCTGCCAACGCTTAAAATGCGTCCCGGTAAACTTTTCTGGTTTTAGTGTAGCGGCAAAGCCATGAGACAAAAAGTGCCTAAAATAAGTTTTTTGGATTGTTGGAAATATTAGCACTTTTCCGACTAATCTAATCCACGAGTAAATGATAAGCATGGCAAATACGGTATGCATGTCATACCGAAACGTAAGCATATGAGCACGTACAGTACATAGAACTGAAACATCTATGAACAACATATATACGGCCAACACATGTACGAGCAAATAAGAGATGAACGAGTCATACCCTCCGGTTGGCCAGGCCAACGCGGCGGCGGCGGCGGCAGCCTCGGCATCGGCCAAGGCATTCTTCTTGGCAGCTTCGTCGTCAGCCATGGAGTCGATGCAGGGGAAGTAGTGGAAGCAGAGGCGGATGGAGACGGGGACGGCTCGGGATCAGTCGCGTTGAGACGCTCCCCAAAAACCTTATTGCCGTTCTCCCGGGCAGGATCTTGAACGACAGGGTTCCGAAGGCACCTGCTCTGCCGACCAACCGTGCACGCGGTCGGGCTCAGGCCCACGACCGAGTCCACGAACAGCCCACGGTCCAACGTCTCAGACAGTGTCGCTTCCGTAAGCGACTTAATTAATTAACCATTCCTGATCGACAAAAATAAGCTTCGGCTCGGCTCATTCCCGCAACCCGCAACCCGCGGCGCGCGCGTCGTGACGAGGTGTGGCGAGGCGAGCGGGCGGCGGAGGAGGAGGAGCGCGCGTGTACAACTCCTATTCCCAAGCTCCCAATAGCAAGTGGTAGAGCAACTCTTATAAAGAGGTCTCACTCTTCTTACTGTAACAGCATGGTACTAAACTTTTCACAGTTCCCACACTTGTCGTATACATGCATGGGCCTTAGAAATTAACCATGGATTATTGTATTATATGGGCCTAAGCCCATTCATAATCCATCAAGTTTAACAATCTTTACTTTGAGTCTCTAAGTTCTCAAGAAAACAAAAACCTTCTACTAAACCAGCATAGACATCTTATGCGGTAAAACCCATAGGACTGGTGAGAAACACTCTTCGTTTCAAAATAAGTGTCGCTGATTTAGTATAATTTTCAGCCATACTTATTCTGGGAGGAATGGAGTACTAATCAAGCCTGAGCAATTCTCTGGGTGCCTGCTTGCAATAAATCCCACCTTGCTAACCCATAGTACTGTAGTTAAACCTTTCTTAGCTATATGTGATACGATGATGGAGGAGATGGTGCAGGCACGTTTCTTTTAACTGTCTCTTTTCTACTCACTGTAACTTTTTACAAGATATTTTCTGAGTCGGAGGGAATATTTGTGAAAGCCTCTGTATGTGGTGTGATTTTCTCAATAATATACAGTTCAATAATTTCTTATTTTGATTTGATATATTTTGTGTAATACACAACCATCAAACCATGGATATCTTTTGTCTTGATTTACAAATGAGTTGTCAACTGGAACGGGATCAGATGATGAATCCTGCTTCTTTTTGCGCTCACATCTTACAGCGTTTCTTCGCTCCATCTTTTCTCTCAAGGGATTTTGTTATGATCTAAAACGTCTTATATTAGTTCTCATGCATTTTGATTAATGGACGAAAACGACATGGATGCAGAGAACCTTATGACACGCACGCATGCTGCTCCCAGCGCACAGCAGAGACAGGAATCATTATTCGAAAGAAGACTTTCACCTTCGGACACAGGCAAAGCAAAGCAAATCACAGCACCCTCAAGCACACAAGCAAACGGCGTTTTTTTTTCTTCATTTTACAGGAACAGCCTTTCTCTGTCATGTGGGGCATTGTAGTCGATGTTGGGGCCTTGGGGGATGATCCCGTAGGGGTTGATGGAGGGGTGGCTCCCGTAGTAGTGCTTCCTGATGTGCTCCATGTTCACCGTGCTGCTGATCCCGGGGATCTGATACATGTCCTTGGTGTAGTTGAACAGGTTGGGGTACTCCCTCAGCAGCTTCTTGTTGCACTTGAAGTGAACCGCGTAAACCTGAAAAGAGGAACCACATGTGCGGGTCAAAATGTATGTATGTTTTGACATGGAAAGTCGTAGCATTTTATTTCTTAATGTGCGGCATGGTTCTTGCTAAACTAAGTCTGCGAGAATAGCTTGATATACACATGAAACTCAAAATTTAGTAGATATTCTGAATATAATGTGCACAATCTGAACTTTATTGTTAAAGTTCTTACCTTTCCTGCATTTTTTTCCACAAAAAGCAGACAGTTCCCTGGTTTCTAGTGTAGTACTAGTATAAATTCTCACCAAATTTGATGACAAGCAGTTAAGAACTCAGCTAACAGTTGATCATTCTCCAAATTCTGGAGATATATACTACTTCTCTTATGGTGTTTTGGGCAGTCTATTCTAGTAGTAGTATCTGCGAAGAAGGGGCCAACTCTTGTGGGTCCACTAGATTCATAGCACTGACTCTTTTGGTTCCACTGATAAGACAAATTTCCACATCTGCATAACGACAGATATGCACAAATCTAGCATCATCGTCCTATATAGGACAATAATGGGTTTTCTGTTGATCTTCATAATTTCATACTGTACTAATAACCGTGTGGAAATAATACCTCGTCAAATCTTATGAGCGTGACGAAGAGACGGACGTCGGCCTCGGTGAGCTGGTTGCCGCACATGTACCGCTGCTTGCTCAGGATCTCCTCGCACTTGTCCAGAGCCTCGTACAGCGTCGTGACGGCCTGCACGTTAGCACGGAAATGCTGGTCAGACACCCGGAGTCACATCGCATCACATCACATCACATGGTGGAAGCATCCTAGTACTAATCCTTAAACAAGAGTTAGTTTGCTACGTAACCTACCTCGTCGTATGGCCCCTGCTTCTTGGCGAAGCCGCACTTGTAGACGCCGTTGTTGATGGCGTCGTAGACGAGGCCGTTGACCTCGTCGATGGAGGCCTGCAGGTGCGCCGGGTTGAGGTCCAGCCCGGGGTTCTCGGCGATGCCGTTGAACTCAGCGTTGAGCATCCGGATGATCTCGCTGCTCTCGTTGTTCACCACCGTCTTCAGCTGCTTGTCCCACAGCACCTGCCATGGCAACCAAACATCCATTTCCTACTCGATCAGATCATGTGTCCAGTCCAGTGGGGATGAGGCAGGAGAAGAGCCCAGATTCAGACTCACAGGAACAGTCGGTTTGCCGGTGTAGTTGGTGCTCGCGATCTCGTACAGGTCCCTGACGCTCTTGGCGCCGTTGAAGGGGTCGGGGTCGGCGCCGGGCACCTCGTCGGCGGTGGCCGGGAACACCCACCCCAGGTGGTCGTCCGACTCCCTGGTCCGCTCGAAGATGGGCTTCACAGACTAAATAAAGAGCCAGAAAATCTATTATCAGCGGATGCTCCAATCAGTTCGGTCATTTCACCGGAGGTTTGGTCTGGTCTGCGGGTGTGCTCACCGAGAAGCTGATGGCGTGGTCGAGGCCCTTGAGCTTGAGGTAGGCGAGGCAGCGGGACGCCCAGGGGCAGGCGTAGGAGACGTAGAGGTGGTACCTGCCCGCCACCGCGGGGAAGCGGGCGGAGGCGTCCCTGGACACGAAGCTCCGGAAGGTGGACGGCGTCCGGTCGAAGGCGCCGGTGTCGGTCACCTCGTCCAGCGCCGAGCGCGCCATCTGAATCAGACGCACCGACAGAAAGCAGAGTACACATGAGCACGGCTGGTTTATCTACTTCATCCATCGAGCAGAGCACGGAGCGAGTCGCGAGCGTTAAATACCTTGACGGAGGAGGAGGGGGAGGAGGAGTATCCGGCGGCGGCGGCGAGGCTGCGGCAGAAGAGGTGGGAGGTGGAGGTGGAGGGGACAAGACCCGGCATGGTCAAGTGATGGAGGGAGGGAGGAGCGTGTTATAGGCGGCACCGTGATGAACTTCGTTGTTGTTTATTGCCGGATTAGGGGTGGGCACCGGGGCAGGAAAGCGGCCAGGTGAGTGAGTTGGTCGGGCGGGGAAGCTGCGCGGTGGGGGGTGGGAAAGCGCCGGTGGCGGCTCCTTCACGTGATGGGAGCAGTGACGACGTGGTTGGACCATGGACGAATGGTATTTGCGGGAGGAAGCTGGCGTGGCGTGGCGTGGGTGGAAGCGCCGTAGTGACGGAGGAAGGGTCGCGCGGGTAGGACACCGGCGGCTATGGCCGGATTCGGCTTGCCTGCTCCCTTCCCATGCTCCCATCCGTGCTCCCACTTCATCCTACTACCGCTATTTTCTTTTTCTTTTCTAATCTATCATCTCCCCGATTTTCGGGGTGGGGCCTTTATTTTCTTCCAATCAAATCAAGCCACGTAAGCGGGAGCACGGATGGGAGCACGGGGAGGGAGCAGGCAAGTCTCGTCCGCTATGGCCGGGCTTCCTGGTCGTTGACTCGGCACTGTGGGGGAAGGATGTTGCTCCAAGATAAATTAAGTTTTTTTTTCTGAATGCGCAAAGCTTACGTAATAATCAACACACCTAAACCAGCCAAGCTCGAATCAACATTGCCAAAGCCAACACCGGAGACATCGCGAGCGAGTAAGATAAAGCCTTTAAGAAGGAAGGCGACGTGGGGATGCCTTCGAGAAGGAAGCAACAACCCCCACAACCAGACGCAAGTCCCGCGCCCAACCGCGGCAAGTAGCAGCACTAGTGGCTGGTTGGGCCGTTACGCCGAGGGGAGGAAGGGCTGCATGGATGGGCGCCCATAGCTGCGGCCAAGGCACGATGCATCTATGTATGGAGCTCGGCGATGGGGGGCAGGCCGGTGAGGAGAGACCGGATCCGCTACTCAGCACGGCCAGGGCACACCAACAGCCCTACCGAACCAGTAGGAAGCATCCATCGGGGTCTGCGTCGTCGTGGCGTGGAGAGTGGAGGAGCGCGTGAGGGGCCAGATCCGCCCCACCGCCACCTTCCTAGGGCTCGGCGCGGCTTCACCGGCCAGCTCTCCGGTGGCGACGATGCGGGGAGGGTGGCGGAGGCGCCTGCTAGTGGCGGCAACTGGGGTTCCCCCGTGTCGCCAGAGGAGGGTCACGCGAGGGGGGCAGGACGGAATATGTTACGAAGAATTGAATTCCCATTTATTAAGTTGCACTCTGTCGGCCGGTCCTGTAGATTGGCGCATAGCAACGTGTCTTGGCTGCTTTGGGAAGGATAGATCGAGGTTTTTTGCTTTTTTTTTATTTTTAAATTGGCGTACATTTTTTTTTTAAATCAGGAATAATTCTTAAATTTATGAACATTTTTTTAAATTCGTGAAAAATTGTTGAACTTTGTGAACATTTTTTGGAATTTTGAGAACGATTTTTTAAATTCTTGAACATTTTTTGAATTCATGAAAAAATCAACTTAGAAAGATTTTTTGACATTTGTGAACATTTATTTAATTCATCACCAAATTTTAAAATTCATGGACATCTTCTAAAATCCTTGAACTTTTTTTTTAAATCCTGGAACAATTTTCTAATTCATGAACATAATTTTAATCAAGAATTTTTTAAAATGTATGGCTTTTAAAAAATTCAAAACATTATCAAAAATTCAAACCATTTTTAAAATTAATGAACATTTTTAAAATACTAATATTTTTAAAGACACAAATAAAAAAGGAAATAAAAGATGTGAAAACTAGGGCCGCCCACCCTGCAGATGGGTCGGCCTAAAAAGCACGCGTGGGAGCGGGTAGTCTCGTGTCGCCCTACACAAGGAATAGGAGGTCTCGTGGACATCCGGCACGATGGCCTGCCACACAACCTTAGGACCATGTTGGCACGGGGGTCTCCACTTAAATAATATCAACCATCAGATGTGTCAGTAGTGATTTTTTGCATTGCGGGAGGGAGGCGTCTTGTGTCGCCCTGTGCGGGGAATAGGAGGTCTCGTGGACGTTGGGCACAATAGCACGCCACACGGCCTTAGGACAATGTTGGCACGGGGAGTGTCCATGAACCATCAGAGATGTCGGTGGTGATTTGGGGTGAGGGGGACGGGGATTGTGATCTGCTTTGCGGCATGATATCGGCGACACATTTGAGCTAAGTGGATTTGAGAAAAATGGGAGGCCTCTATGTGCATTCCTCATGATGCCTTACTCAGGTGGCAGTAGGAGCACGGTCATGCAGTAGAGCATGAAGTCCCCACAGTTCACCCGGATGCATCATGACCGCTGGAGGAAACTTTTAAAAAATGTAAATCTAATAATATACTTTCTGTGACCGTCACTTGTATTTTATTGCAACGTCTAAAAATACGTAAGTGGTTTCTAAAGCACCCAGATAGAGTATACTATAGCAATGATGCATACATGACATGATTACATCGCACATTATGAACCATACATGACATCATGATTACATCCTAGCTAAGGCCGCTATGAACATAAGGGGTGGGGACACTAATTCCAAACCGGAAATTTAACTCAAAGAACTCAAAATTGACCGATTTGTCGAGAAATTGTCTCATACACCTATGCAATGTCTTGATGTTCTTCAAATAATTTTATCCTTCAGTTATCTTAACAGACCAATTTAGCAGTATGTATTCTATCTTTGAGTGCCATTTTCAAATGATTTTTCAACTAGCAAAGAAAACTAAGGATTTAGTCTACACAACAACCTTGCTTGATTCATTATTTCCTACCGTGCATCTAGTTACTCCTAAAATCAAGACCGGGGATGGATAACATGGAACTTAAAAAATCATACGGCTTCGATGTGAGGTTGGGCCTCCTTGTCCGACCTTCTTCTTCTTCTTCTCCAAATCGACAAATCATGCTTTGGATCATCGACGCTGGCATCTCCTGATAACATGTGTTGACTTTTGCTAGACGCAATTAAAGTGACTTGGGCATTGAGCTAGGGTAACGGTGTGTCACCATCTTGTGCAGGTTGAAGATGAGGATGTATTCTCCTTTGGCTTGTTTGTAACTTTTTTTTATTTTTATTATGAATGTTGTTATAAGGCTTAGATTCAGTCTAGTATTCAGACTTCCTGCCTACGCAAAAATAAACAAAAAAGTACACATAGAGTTCTTGTGTTAGGGCATCTACACCGGTGCTCCTTGTCCAACTCTTATTCGAAGAATAATGACAGATGAGGAAGAAAGTGAACACAAGAGATAGTAAAACTCAGGCTCTTAATTACCAAGGGCATCTTTCATGTTGACCCTCAAACCTCTCGCGCATGTTTGGAGCGTTTTCTGGACCGCGGAAGCCATCCAAAGCGGTCATGTATCGGTCTGCGACGCGGTTCGGTTATACTTTTTCCCACAAATCGAAAAAAAAATATGGGGGAGCTTTGCGGGCGTCCAGACCGCTCCCAAGCCCTCTTCTAACCACACTGGCGAAAGGAAAAAAAATAGAGAACGCATTTTTTTTCTGTTTCCGAGAGGCACGGCCGTGCCTCTAGCGGAAGCAAAACCATGCCTCTGGCGGAAGAGGAAAACAGAAAACAGGTTTTTTTCGTTTCCGGGAGGCACGGCCTCCCGTGAAAAAAAAAACGTGTTTTCTCACGCCAAAAAAAAATCAAATTTTTTTGGTCCAAAAACTAAGGAAGACCGGTGGAAAACCAAAAAGTCAAAAAACCAAAAAAATCTCTACTCCAATAAAAAGCTAAGTTGGTGATGACGGTGTGCCTGCCATCCTTCATTTACAACCGTTCGATTTACATCCAACGCATCTGAGACAAACTATGTCAGTTTTGCAAAAAAGAGCCAAGTAGTCCACTCCTCGTTTTGTAGATAACCCCCTGCCTCTCACGTTCAGCCATCTCTCCCTCTCACCTCATCTAGCCATCTCAGGAAAAAAAAGAAGGATCTGGAGAGGTCGCTGCTTTCGGTGCCCGTCTACCCCCAACTGCTCTCATCCCTTCTCTCAGGCTGCATTGCCGACCACCACCACGACCCGCTCCTCCTCGCCATCTCCTCTGCCCCCTTCCAAATCATCCTGAGTTACATCCATGGTGGTCTAGAAAAAATAAACAAAATTGATACTCAAAAAGTAATTCTTAAAGATCATTTTTTGAAAGCACAATTAGTGTTATTTCTTCAAAAGTTTTGGGTGTAGGCTGAACACGATTTTTATTATCTATTTCGCCTACATTTACTATTCACCCGGATGCTTGTGAGCTCTAGAGAAGAAGTAATATCCGAAGAAACCTATTGATATTTGTTACACATAAGATTACCCCCACATACTTTGTCAAATAAACAACTCCCCGATCAATTCATTTCAGTGTTCCGTGCAACGCAGGGGCATCTTACTATTACCATCTAAAAACGCGAAAAAACGTGCGAAAAGAAAAATAAAATGCGAAAGGAGCGCCCAGAGCGTGACACATGGCAGCGGCTATAGTCTCGCTTAATGCGAGCCATTGCGCTCGCATGTCGCGTGCCCACCCTCCCCCGCGGCGCTCCCGCTACATACACTTGGGCCGGCCCAACTAGCTCTCGTTTCTTTCTTGGGAAGGTTAAATCTGTTTTTTTGCGTTTATTTTGATCTTTTTTGCTTTTTCCATTTTTATTTTCAACATCAGAGAACATTTTTTCAAAATCCGGAACAATTTTTGAATTTGTAAACGTCTTTAAAATCTGAAAGTATTTCTTGAATTTTGTGAACTTTTTTGGAATTTTGGGAACAATTTTTAAAATTCGTGAAAAAATTTAAGTTCGGAACTTTTGTGAACATTTTCTTAATTCATGATGACTTTTTAAAATTCGCGGATATCTTCTAAAATCCGTGATTTTTTATTGAAAACTTGGAACATTTTCTACTTCATGGACTTTTTTAAATTTGGAATATTTTAAAAATTCAGGAACATTTTAAATGTATTATTTTTTAAGTCAAAACATTATTAGAGATTTAAATCATTATTCAAACTAATGATGTATATATATATATCCCAATTTCTAAGGACACATAAAAAGGGGAAACAAAAAAATAGGGTTGCACCACCTTGCATATGCGTCGGCCCAAAAAACGTGTGTGGCACCGAGGGGGCATCCCGTGTCGCCCTACGCAGGGAAGAGGAGGTCTCGTGGACGCCTGGGTGGTGTCCACACAAATACTATCAACCATGGTGTCGGTGGTGATTTTTGCATTTGGGCGGGGGGGGATGGGTGGGGCACGATAGCGCCACACAACCTTAGGAAACGTTGGCACAGGGCAGTGTCCACATAAATAATATCAACCATCAGAGGTGTCGGCGGTGACTTTTTGCGTTGGGGGGGTGGCGTCGGGCATGATGGCCCGCCACACAGCCTTAGGGCCATGCTGGCACGGGGCAGTGTCCACATCAATAATGTCAACCATGGTCGGTGGAGATATTTTTTCGTTGGGGTGGGGGCGGGGAGAAGGCTGGGCATGATGGCCCATCACGTAGCCTCAGGACCATGTTGGGACGGGCCAGTGTGCACATAAACCATCGAAGGTGTCGGCAGTGCTTCTTTGCGTTGGGTGGGGGGACGCCGGGCACGATGGCCCGCCACACAGCCTTAGGACCATGTTGGCACGGGGCAGTGTCCACATAAATAATATCAACCATCAAAGGAGTCGGCGGTAATTTTTGCATTTGGGGGGGGGGGGCGGGGGAGGGCACGAGGCCCGTCACACAACCTTAGGACCATGTTGGCACGGGGCAGTGTCCACATAAATAATATCAACCAGGTGGTGGTAGGAGCACGGGCATGCAGTATAGCGTGAAGTCCCCGCAGTCGCCCGGGTGCATCATGACTGCCAAAGGAAACTTTTTAAAATATAAATCTAATGATATACTACCTGTGGCCACCAACTATATTTTATTGGTAAAGTCTATAAAATATATGAGTGGTTTCTAAAGCACCCAGACAAATAATAATACATGACATGATTACATCCTACGCCCACTATGAACCATACATGACATCATGATTACATCCTAAGCCCACTATTAACATAGGGGGGGGGCACTCATTCCAACCCGAAAAATCAAACTCAAGAAACACCAAATCGACCGATTTGTCAAGAAATTGTCTCATATACCTATGCATTGTCTTGATGTTCTTCACAGATTTTTATTCTTTGGTTGTCATAAAAGATCAATTTTGCCTTATGTATTCTATCTTTAGCGACACTTTCAAATAATTTTCATCTAGCAGAGAAACACAAAGGATTTAGTCTACACAACAGCTTTGCATGATTAATTATTGCCTAGTGTGCAACTGGTTACTCCTACAATCAAGACTGAAGATGGTAAAAAAATCATACAACGATTATTTTGGCTTCGATGCGAGGTTGGGTCTCCTCTTCCAACCTTCGTTTTCTTCTCCAAATCGACAATTCATGCTTTGGATTATCGACGCTGGCGTCGTTTCTTGATAATGTTTGGTGACTTGCTAGACGCAATTAAGGTGGCATCGACATTGAGCTAGGCTAACGGTGTGCCACCATCTTGTGCAGGTTGAAGACGAGAATCTATTTTCCTTGGGCTTATTTGTAACTTCTATTTTTCATTATAAATGTTCTTATAAGGCTTAGACTCAATTCAATATTCTGACTTCCGGCCTACATAAAAATAAACAAATAAGTACTCATGGAGTTCTTGTGTTAGGGCATCTACAGTCCACACCGGTGTTCCTTGTCCAAATCCTGTTTGAAGAATAATGACTGATGAGAAAGAAAGTGAACACAAGAGATAGTAAAAGGCAAGCACTTAACCAAAGAGTTGGTTGAGTCAACCTTGTTACCTTTTGAAAGGACATGCGGTGCCCCCATGTGTGGTTTGGTAATTGATGACATTCTCTATGGACTAATGGTTGCATTGAGTTATATTGAAGAATTTTTCCATAGGCATTTCTTGAAGTCCATGTGTTGGTTTCAAGGAGTTTATGGGTTGACCAAGGTGCTATTAAGGAATTATCCAAAGATTGGTCATGTGAGTGTTGAGCTTATTGCAAGCATGTCTTGAAGAAGAAGATTGTGTGATCATTCATGTTTACCTTCAAGACATCATCCAAACGAAGAGAGTTGAAAAGATTCAAGGTTGATCAAGACTAAGTCAAGAGTGAATCAAGTTGATCAACTCACAAAGCATAGAAGATGTACCGAGAGGGATCAAGTGATCCCATGGTATGGTAAGCATTGTCCATTGCACTTTGTGTACTAACCCATGGTCTATGTGAGAGTCTATGTGGGGTTAGGTACGTGTCCATGGGCTTGCGTCAAGAGGAAGATATCATACAACCCATGGAAAGGATGACATCAAGTGGTGATCGTCATCAAGATTGCCGTGTGCAAGTTCAAGTGGAGAATCACGAAGAGATCAAGTGCTTGAAGCTTGCCATCAATTGTGGTGGCAATGGACTTGTGAAGATGTGCCGAAGGGTCCACGAAGAAGCAACCTTGTCTATCCCACCATGGCCGTCGCCCATGAAGGACTTGCCTCACTAGCGGTAGATCTTCACGAAGTAGGCGATCTCCTTGCCCTTACAAACTCCTTGGTTCAACTCCACAATCTTGTCGGAGGCTCCCAAGTGACACCTAGCCAATCTAGGAGACACCACTCTCCAAGAAGTAACAAATGGTGCGTTGATGATGAACTCCTTGATCTTGTGCTTCAAATGATAGTCTCCCCAACACTCAACTCTCTCTCATAGGATTTGGATCTGGTGGAAAGAGGGTTTGAGTGGAAAGCAACTTGGGGAAGGCTAGAGATCAAGATTCATATGGTAGGAATGGAATATCTTGGCCTCAACACATGAGTAGGTGGTTCTCTCTCAGAAATGGTAAGTTGGAAGTGTAGGTTCGTTCTGATGGCTCTCTCCACGAATGAAGAGGAGGTGGAGGGGTATATATAGCCTCCACACAAAATCTAACCGTTCCACACAATTTACCAAACTCGGTGGGACTGAATCGTTAAACTCGGTCGGACCGATTTAGTAAACCTAGTGACCGTTAGTGATTCTCGGTGGGACTGGCATGCATCTCGGTGAGGCCGATTCGGTTAGGGTTAGGGCATAACGTAATCTTCGTGAGACCGATTACACAAACTCAGTGAGACCGATTTGGTAATAAGCTTTCCAGAGAGTTGGTCAGGTAAACTCAGTGGGACCGATTTGCTCTTTTCGGTGAGACCGAAATGTTACAAAGAGGAAACAGAGAGTTTACATTGCAATCTCGGTGGGACCGATCGCTCACTTCGGTTAGACCAAAACGTTACGAAGGGAAACAGAGAGATTGCAACCCCATCTCGGTGAGACCGAGATCCCTATCGGTAAGACCGATTTGCTTAGGGTTTGTGGCAGTGGCTATGACTTTTGGAATTGGTGGCGCCGGATAGAAAGAATCGGTGTGACCGATTTTGGCTTTAGGTTTAGGTCATTTGTGGATGTGGGAAAGTAGTTGAGGGTTTTGGAGCATATCACTAAGCACATGAAGCAAGAGGCTCATTAAGCAACACCTCATCCCTTCTTGATAGTATTGGCTTTTCCTATAGACTCAATGTGATCTTGGATCACTAAAATGTAAAATGAAGAGTCTTGAGCTTTTGAGCTTGAGCCAATCCTTTGTCCTTAGTATTTTGAGGGATCCACTTTCATCATCCATGCCATGCCATTCATTGAGATTTCCTGAAACAATAGTCTTGGAATAGCATTAGCTCAATGAGCTATATGTTATTATGAATTACCAAAACCACCTAGGGATAGTTGCACTTTCAATCTCCCCCTTTTTGGTAATTGATGACAACATATAGATCAAAGCTTCGACAAATGATAATAAAATTTAAATAATATCGTCGCTTTGAGAAGTATGTGATAAGCAAGAGCTCCCCCTAAATTTGTGCATAGTTTTAGATTTGCTTTGGACTGCAAATGCACAATGAATTAGGCTCATGGGTTACTCTTCCATGTCACATACATCTTGGTGGAGCGCTCAAAATAATAAACAATGAATACATGCACTCATCACCAAGCATAGTGAGTGATCACATAAGATAGATAGGATAATATCAAGCATGCATAAGTGTAGCTTATGATCAAACACATGATCATCAATGTCTCACAAGCATAGTATCTCAACCAAAAGCAAACAAAGATTGAAAACCACCAAATAAAGCAAGAGAGAACAAAAGCAACACTCTCTCTCTCTCGAAGCCTATGATCTATACATTTTCTCCCCTTTGGCAACAAGTTACCAAAAGTTCATAGAAAATGCATAGTGCTAGATCGACTCTCGTGCTTGATCTTGGTGGTGGAGTCCGGATAACGCCGAGGATGAAAGCTTCAGTTGAAGTAGATGGAGCTGGAGCTGATGTAGATCTTGGAGCTGGTGGCACCGAGGCAGAGCTGGTGCAGATGAAGTTGCTCTTGTGTCGAGAATCGCACAGAGATGACCTCTGGGCTCTAGGCACTCTGCAAACACATCAGTTGTTGTTTTGCCCTTCCTCTCCTGCATGTCATCTTCTAGTTCCTCCACTCTGATGAATCTCGCCACTTTCACATCTAAGTTATAGAACTTTTGTTCTATGATTCTCTCAAGCTCTCCTGATTTTGAGTGAGGTGGCCAATCCTTCTCAATCCTCGGGGTTGATGCTATTAAGTATCCGAGCTGCTCCTGCTTGTTCTTCAAGAAATACTCAGATGCCTCCTCTTGAGTTGGCATCTTGGCAGCCTTCTCCTCTTTGCCTTCTCCTTCTTCTCCTGAGCTTGAACTGATTGTGGATCATCTTCATTCATGACAACCTCATTGTCCTCAAAGTCCGGATAAAGTGGAAAGTGTTCCTTATCCAACTGATATTTTCCTGTGCCCATCTTTGAGTTTATCAATTCTTGAATCTGAGGTGCATATCCACAGCTCCTCTTCTGATCTGCTGCAGTCCTCTTCATTGTTTCAATGACAGGCTCATGACTTTGAACTTTTGTGGCACATCAAACACATGCAACATGTTGATGGCATGCCCTCTGATCATGTTATGGTCACCAGACTTGGGCAACAAAGTGTGCCTTAGAATCCAATTTATGGTTGGCAAGCCTGACAGCAGAAAGTGAACTGATCCAAACTTGTGAGTTTCTAATGCCTTGTCTGGAATTTCCTTGTACATGTGAGCCATTGAATTGTGACCCATCTTCTTCTTTGCATAAATGTCTAGGTCATCCTCATTCTCCTTGGGGGCATTGATCAGACTTGCCCATTCTTCAATAGTGGACTGGTACCTTGTACCTTCAGACATCCAAACTATTCTTCCATCTGGGTAAAAGTGTGTTGTGGAGTAGAACGCATAATAAGCTCATCATTCCAGTTGGTGAACTTCACATCCAACAAAATCTGCAACTCCACAAGAAATAAAGCTGTCTTGCACTCCGTGATAGTGTTGTTCATTTTCCTTGATGAATTTCAGTCAACCCACCTCATGTCACAGACTATGGGCTTCTTGTCCAACAAATTGTTTCATAGAAGTCCTGCTATTCCTTTGTGTGGAACACAGTAGTCAACAGCAGTTCTTCTTCTTGAAGCATATGGATCTTCCATTCTCCACAGTCTCGCACATGAATCCTTCCCGATTCTCATGTCCTCACCACAGGATGGACATCATTGTGGTCTGTATCTTGGGCTTGAGCTTCCTCGAACTTGTCCTTCTTCATCTTCCTCATTAGCATCCTCGAGCACTTTGGGCCTTGTTCTTCTCGATGAGTGGAATACTCTTGGTATTCCTCTTTGGTCTGAGACTTGGACTTGGAGGCAGCTTTGGGTGCTTCCTTGGGCTTGGATGTGGCAGCCCCGATCTAATAGCATCACCCATAAGCTTTGGTGCCTTTGGAGCTGGTGCAGCAAGCTCTTCCTCTTCCATCATGGAAGGTTGACCAAGAACTCGGCCATGGTCTTCTTGACCCTTTCCTTTCTTTTCTTCCCTTCGCAATAGCTGGTTCTTTGGGTTGGGTTTCCAAAGAAGCTTGTGTAGACACTCGGCTTTGGACATTGGTTGTCTTCCTGCAGGCCTTTTGGTCTTCATACACGCTTTGTATTCTTTCTTGAGCCATATTCCTTCTTGAGCACCTCTTTCTTGGAAGTAGCCTCATCTTCCTCGACTTTGTAATCTTCATCCTCTGAATCTGAAGTTCTTTTCCTCCTTTGCCTAGTTGCAGCCTTAGGCAAATTGCTAGGAGTACTTCGGCTCCCTTCATCTGAAGTTGAGGGACTAGTGCCCTCACTCAAGTCCATCTGCTCTTCTGACCTGTTCTGGTTGTCACTTTGATCAGACATACTGCAAAAGCTAACTGCTGACCCTGTGAAGAGTTATAGATGAGATAGAAAAGATGAGCATCACAAAATGCAAAGGCTTTTGCAAAAGAATGACTCAAAAGTTCAGTCTTAGTTTTCCACAGAAAGCATTTCGGATCCACCAATTTTCAAACTCGGTGATACCGAAGCAGTTTTGGAACCTAAGCGATGATCTCGGTTGGACCGAGTTTCATTCGATGGTACCGAGACTGCTAGGGTTTCACAGAATCCTCAAATCGGTTGCACCGATTAGTAATTCTCGGTCAGACCGAGAGTCACTAGTGCAATGGCATAAGCCAAATCGGTGAGACCGAGTTTTTCAACTCGGTGGGTCCGAGATGGTTTCGGCGGAAACCTAACCCTAAAAATTTGAATCACATCTAATGTATGAACTACTTTGGCTGGATATAAGAGTTTCAATCGTGGCAAGAATCAATATGAAAACAATGTGCCAGGAATCGGACGTGGATAGCACAAAGATTAAGTCCATACCCTAACTTGGCGGTGGACTTGCTACGGCGGCAACAACGGGGACGAAATCCGTTGACGGCGGCAGAGACCAGCGACAGGAGGCTGCTGGCGACGAGGAGACGATCCGGAGACCACGATGGCAGAGCGAGCTGTTGCGCGGGCGAAGGGTTTCGGAGAAATTTCCAAAATTTTGCCCGTGGCTATATATAGCTCGACCACTTGGTGTGACCGAGTGGAACAACTCGGTGGCACCGAGATGCATAATTGTGTTCGATTCTGACAAATCGGTGAGACCGAAAAGTTCAAATCGGTTGCACCGAGATTGAAAACTCAGATCAACTTGATGATCTCGGTAGGACCGAAATGGAAGGATCGGTCAGACCGAGAATCACTAAGAGGTTTTGGAAGTTTAAGTCTATGACGAATCGGGGACTCCGAGTGCTCCTCACACAGTGGTTCAATCGACTTGATCAAATTTTGTGATGTAGCATGAATAGAGTTTGAGACGAGAAAAGCATAGATAGCTAAAGAAGGTTCTTAGGCATTCTTGTCCATCCACTTGGCACAAACAAAAGAATCCAAACAAACAAAACAACAAGTGGATGTCCTTGAATGAGTAAAATATGCACCAACATGCTCACACAATAAGATGGCAATTGAAATATGTGGCAAAGCATGCACAACCAATTTTAGCAACTATCAAGAAATTGGCGATGACTAGGTCATCTATATATGAGTATATTGACTTAGGAGTCAAATGAGAACATTTGATCATAGGTCATACTCATCGTTTAAGCTCAAGTGGGGTTACCACTTTTACGTAATGCATTAATGTGTTCACACCATTAGAGTTGCTTTGACTCAATTCTTAGAGTTAAGCTCCCCCTAGATGTGAGATCCCCCTTTAGAGGGATGAACTAACCTTGGGTTTTGTCGATGATGACTTCATGTAGGTGTTGAAGATGTAGATGCTCAATGTTGATGTAGATCATTTGGAGCAATCCTTTGGAGTGAGTTGCACTTTCAACTTGCCTACATGGGTTAGTCCCACAAGGAACAAACAAGAATATCCATAGACATAAAGTGATGCACACACAAGATGATGTCCATGAAAACATTATGTTACCTTGTCCCTTGCCTTACCAACATGAGGGTTTGTGACTCCTTGAACTAGTGCAAGATGTGAAAGTTGATTGCACTTGTTCTTGCCAAAAAGATATGAGTGAAGAATGTTGGCGGAGTCACCCTCAAGAACTCTCTAGTTCTTCTTCTTCGGGATCCACATCATCTTGATGGGAATCCTTGGAGTTGTAGTTGTACTTGATGAAGTAGAACTTGACGTAGTCTTGGGGACCACTTGAACGAGACTTTAGGTGCTTCTTCAAATGCATCAATCTCTTCTTGAAGCTTGTCCTTGCCTTTGTTCTTGTGGTATTGTGGTGGAAGATCATCTTGAGCTTGTGTCCCCTTAAAGGAAGTAGGATCATACTTCTCTTGTTGAGGAACAAACTTTGTCTTGGGGTATTGATCTTCTTCCCACTCAACTCCATTGGCATTGAACTTTCGTTCAAAACCAACACCTTGATTCTTCCGGTGCCTTCCTTGCTTGCGTACAATTTCCTCGAATTGCTTACTCCCGGCAAGGCTCTTGTAAACACCTTTCTCTATAATTCCCTTCAATAAACTATTTTCTTGCTCAAGTGTAACTTGGCTAAGAGAATCATTAGTGGAATCAAGAGAACTACTAGAAGCAACAACATTGGATTTGACATTATTATTGTTACTACTAGAGGAAGTATCTTTCTTGTACTTGCTACTAGACTTGACTTGAGGCATGTAAGTAGATAAGAGTAAACGCTTGGGAATGTAAGAAGAACTTTTCTTGCGGAGATCATCATTGATTGCCTTTAAGAACTCATGCTCTTGCTCAAGATTGAGCTTTTCAAAGCGTAACTTCTCATGAGCCCTTAAAAGTTCTCGATGATCTTCGAAGATAGTTTCATGAGCCAACTTAAGAGTGTTTAGTTCTTTAGTTAGAAGCTCAATTTTCTCCTTATCATTGTCATCCGTTTGATTAGCATGATTAATTGACGTTTCATCATAGTATTCATCACTAGAGTTGTCAACAAGTAAATCATCATCCACAAGCAAGTCATCTTCATCACTATTAAAATCAACATACTCGGGATGTGTTACCTTTGGACCATTGGCCATGAAGCATCTTCCAACACCTTCATTTGGTGAGTCAAATATGTCGTAGGAGTTGGTTGACACAAGTGCTAGACCGGCAATACCTTCATCTTGAGTATATTCGGAGTCGGCGTGATAGCTTCTCTCGGAGTGATTGTCGGAGTCAGACTCGGAAACCCATTCACCAACATGAGCTTGATGTCTTCGTTTTGTGTAGCTCCTTGATGACTTGTCCTTTCTTTTCGAATCCTTACTTCTCCGTGAGGGTCTTCGTTCATAACGATCATCTCTACTCCTCCTCTCTCTTGGTGGTGATTCTTCTCTTTTGCTCCTTCTTCTTGGAGAATCTTCTCTTCTTTTGTAGGGTGTCGTACACTCATTGGAGTAGTGTCCGGGTCTCCCGCAATTTGTAGCAATTGCGCTCTCGACTAGAAGATATCTTGTCATTGTAAGACCTTGACTTGGAGCTTCTTTCTTTGCTTCTACTTTTGTAGAATTTGTTGAAGTTCTTCACCATTAAGCTCAATTCTTCATTGAAGGTTGGTTTCTCACTTGATGATGTGGGGGCTTCACTTGAGGCTTTGTAAGCACCACTTGACTTGTTGTGAAGTTCCTCCTTATCCTTGAGTGACATCTCATGAGTAACAATCCTTCCAATGACTTCCGTTGGCTTGAGATCTTTGTAGTTTGGCATCATTTGGATCAATGTGCACACGGTATCATACTTTCCATCCAATGCTCTTAGGATTTTCTTGATGATGAATTTGTCGGTCATCTCTTCACTCCCTAAGCCGGCAATCTCATTTGTGATAAGAGCAAGCCTAGAGTACATTTCAGCGACACCTTCACCATCCTTCATTTCGAACTTGTCAAGCTGACTTTGGAGCACATCCAACTTGGATTCCTTGACGGACTCGGTAACTTCATGCATATCAATCAAAGTATCCCAAATTTCCTTTGCATTCTCAAGACGGCTGATTTTGTTGAATTCTTCGGGGCACAATCCGTTGAAGATGATGTCACATGCTTGAGCGTTGTATTGCAGCATCTTCAATTCTTCCGCATTAGCTTCACGGTTCGGGTCTCTCCCATCAAAGAATTCACATTGCAAGCCAATACAAATAACTGCCCAAATGGCGGGGTTATGTCCAAGAATATGCATTTTCATCTTATGCTTCCAACTAGCAAAATTAGTACCATCAAAGTAAGGACCTCTACGGTGATAATTTCCCTCGCTAGACGCCATACTCTCCTAGGTTGTGAAACCAAGGCTGTGACCACCAAAAGCTATGGAAATCAAAGCAAATAGAGACCAAGGCTCTGATACCACTTGTAGGACCTTGAAGTATGTCTAGAGGGGGGGGGTGATTAGACTACTTGACCAATAAAAACTTAACCTTTTCCCAATTTTAGAGTTTGGTAGATTTTAGCTATTTTAGGACAAGTCAAGCAATCATCACACAATTCAAGCAAGCATGCAAAGAGTGTATAGGCAGCGGAAATTAAAGCATGCAACTTGCAAGAAAGTAAGGGGAAGGGTTTGGAGGATTCAAACGCAATTGGAGACACGGATGTTTTTGGCGTGGTTCCGATAGGTGGTGCTATCGTACATCCACGTTGATGGAGACTTCAACCCATGAAGGGTAACGGCTGCGCGAGTCCACGGAGGGCTCCACCCACGAAGGGTCCATGAAGAAGCAACCTTGTCTATCCCACCATGGCCGTCGCCCACGAAGGACTTGCCTCACTAGCGGTAGATCTTCACGAAGTAGGCGATCTCCTTGCCCTTACAAACTCCTTGGTTCAACTCCACAATCTTGTCGGAGGCTCCCAAGTGACACCTAGCCAATCTAGGAGACACCACTCTCCAAGAAGTAACAAATGGTGCGTTGATGATGAACTCCTTGCTCTTGTGCTTCAAATGATAGTCTCCCCAACACTCAACTCTCTCTCTCATAGGATTTTGATCTGGTGGAAAGAGGGTTTGAGTGGAAAGCAACTTGGGGAAGGCTAGAGATCAAGATTCATATGGTAGGAATGGAATATCTTGGCCTCAACACATGAGTAGGTGGTTCTCTCTCAGAAATGGTAAGTTGGAAGTGTAGGTTCGTTCTGATGGTTCTCTCCACGAATGAAGAGGAGGTGGAGGGGTATATATAGCCTCCACACAAAATCTAACCGTTACACACAATTTACCAAACTCGGTGGGACCGAATCGTTAAACTCGGTCGGACCGATTTAGTAAACCTAGTGAACGTTAGTGATTTTCGGTGGGACTGACATGCATCTCGGTGAGGCCGATTCGGTTAGGGTTAGGGCATAATGTAATCTCGGTGAGACCGATTACACAAACTCAGTGAGACCGATTTGGTAATAAGCTTTCCGGAGAGTTGGTCAGGTAAACTCGGTGGGACCGATTTGCCCTTTTCGGTGAGACCGAAATGTTACAAAAAGGAAACAGAGAGTTTACATTGCAATCTCGGTGGGACTGATCGCTCACTTCGGTTAGACCGAAACATTACGAAGGGAAACAGAGAGATTGCAACCCCATCTCGGTGAGACCGAGATCCCCATCGGTAAGACCGATTTGCTTAGGGTTTGTGGCAGTGGCTATGACTTTTGGAATCGGTGGCGCTGGATAGAAAGAATCGGTGTGACCGATTTTGGCTTTAGGTTTATATCATTTGTGGATGTGGGAAAGTAGTTGAGGGTTTTGGAGCATATCACTAAGCACATGAAGCAAGAGGCTCATTAAGCAACACCTCATCCCTTCTTGATAGTATTGGCTTTTCCTATAGACTCAATGTGATCTTGGATCACTAAAATGTAAAATGAAGAGTCTTGAGCTTTTGAGCTTGAGCCAATCCGTTGTCCTTAGTATTTTGAGGGATCCACTTTCATCATCCATGCCATGCCATTCATTGAGCTTTCCTGAAACAATAGTCTTGGAATAGCATTAGCTCAATGAGCTATATGTTATTATGAATTACCAAAACCACCTAGGTATAGTTGCACTTTCAAAAGGTTTTCCCTTGATAGGTTTTCTATTTTACCGTTCTCATGGTGGTAGTTGGGAGACCGGGTTATAGGATCGATAGCTATACTATGAAGGGGGGCTCTCAAGTGAGTAGCTTGATCGTATCGTTCATCGAGAGCTCAAACCATTGCATCCTTGCATCATGTTTCTTGGTTCTTATTTGGTTCTCTTTGTGATTCTTAGAGCTTATTGTCATCTTGATGACAATCTTGAGTTCATCAAAAACGGAGTTTGCATGCGTCTTCTATGAAGTTTTCGGTGTTGGAGGTTTTACCGGTCTTATCCGAGGAAGGGTTCTCACCATTTTATTTTGGGCCTTTTCTCATTTGCTTATTATTGGTATTTCTATCAAGATTGTGTTAGCCCTTGTCGCTAGCTTTCCAACAAACTTGGTTTCGTCGAATTCGGAGTTCGAATGCAGAAGTTGTGGTAGTTTTGGTGTTCTGAAAAGGCTGCAACGGTACTACCGCGGGTAGGAGCGGAAGTAATTTTTTACTACCGCCCTTGGGAGCGGTACTACCGCTTGGAGCAGTACTACCGCGGCTACTTCCGTGGCTACTTCCCCTCGGGACCAAAAACTCGTCACAAGTCCAGCAGTGGTAGGCACGGATGTAATTTTTTAGTACCGCTCGCAAGCAGTAGTACCGCTACCCTTAGCAGTAGTACCGCTACCCCTAGCGGTAGTAACATGATGTCAAGCGGTACTACCGCTCGGTGCGGGCTGTGAGCATAACGGTTGGATTTTTCCCCACCTATAAAAGTGGGTCTTCTTCCCCATTGAACCTTATCCTTTGAGCTCGTGTTCTTCCCCCATTGTTGACCTTCTTCGAGCTTGCTAACTCTCAATCCCTCCATGGATTCTTGCTAGTTTTTGAGGGAAAAAAGAGAGGAGATCTAGATCCACATTTCCACCAATCACGTTCTCCTCTATTTGAGGGGAACCCCTTGGATCTAGATCTTGGAGTTATTGGTGTTCTCCTTCTTGTTCTTCCTCTCATTTTCTTCCCTAGCATTAGTTGCTTCGGTGGGATTTGAGAGAGAAGGACTTGGGCACTCCGTGTGCCCTTGCCATTGCATTTGGTGCATCGATTTGAGTTATCCACGGTGATACGTGGAAGTTACAAGTTGAGAAGCTTATTACTCTTGGGTGCTTGGTGCCCTTGAGCTTGTTCCTCTTGGGTGCTTGGGCGCCCTAGACGGTTGGTGGTGTTCGGAGCTCAATCATTGTGGTGTAAAGCTCCGGTCAAGCGTCGGGTCTCCAATTAGGTTGTGGAGATCGCCCGAGCAATTTGACGGTACCGTGACCGCCCTCAAGAGTTGCCAAAGTGTACGGGTTCGTGACCACCCCAAGGGTTGCCATTTGTGCAGGTTCGGTGACCGCCTCAAGGGTCCCTTAGTGGAATCACGGCATCTTGCATTGTGCGAGGGCGTGAGGAGATTCTGATGGCCCTAGTGGCTTCTTGGGAGCATTGTGCTTCCACACCGCTCCAAGCGGAGATTAGCATCCGCAAGGTGTGAACTTCGGGATACATCGTCGTCTCCGCGTGCCTCGGTTATCTCTTACTCGAGCCCTTTACTTATGCACTTTACTTTGTGATAGCCATATTGTTTCTTGTCATATATCTTGCTATCACCTAAGTAGTTTTTCTTGCTTAGCATAAGTTGTTGGTGCACATAGGTGAGCCTAGTTGTTGTAGGTTTTGTGCTTGAAAAATTAACCGCTAGGTTTATTCCGCATTTGTTCAAGTCTAAACTGTAATTATTTTTAAAGCGCCTATTCACCCCCCCTCTAGGCGACATCCACGATCTTACAATTGGTATCAGAACCTCGTCTCTCTTTATAGGGCTTAACTGCCTAGAGAGTAAGGATGTCTACTAGGGGTTTAGGATTCTCTGACACTCTTAGTTTCAATGGCACAAATTTTAATGTTTGGGTAATTCACATGCTTAATCTCTTTAGGGTCATGGACCCAAATTTAGAGCGAATTGTAGATATGGGTTTTTCTCCTCCAAAGGATCCCCAAAGATTATCTTTAGAGGATGAGAAAAACTCTTATCTCAATGCTCAAGCTTCTAATGTGCTTTTCGATGCTTTGAGCAATGTAGTTATATTTCAACTCATGCCGTTCCGGGATGCTCATGAGTTGTGGACAAAGCTTCAAGATAAATATGGTGTGTCCAAAATTTGTAAGGATGATTGTTCTCCTCCACCTCCAAATCGTGTTGCGTTCTCAACTTCTTCTACTTCACCTACATGTGGTTTGCCACAAGGTAATGACATGGTGAGTAGTGGTGTTCATTGCAATGATGATAGTGGGCTTATTATTGATAATCCTTCATCACTTTCTTATTGCAATGCTTCATCTTTGGACTTTAGCACTTGAGCACTCCAAATGTTTCACATGCTTGTGTTGATAGTCCTTGCATATCATGTAGAAATTGCTTGACTAAATCTCATGATGATATGCCTTCTATATCTTTTGCCATGATAAAATGCATGTATTTCCTCGAGTTGTTGTGCTAACAATGTAGAGGAAACCCAACACTCCATGGAACAATATGTGGTCTTGGATGGTGCTTCAAGGATCCTACATCATCATCTATTGCATTTTGCCTTATGGCCAAGGCTTCAAAGGTATCTCCACTTTGAATCCCAATATATCTTGTGATGATATTGATGATGGCAAGAGTGATGATGATGTTGATTATGATGAAGAGAATGATGATGTTGCCTCCTTAAAAATTAAGGGAAATGATTTTAAAGCTCTTCTTAAGAATAAAATTGCTCGTTCCAACTTCATGGAAATCATGTCTATTGCTATTGAGGGCAAGAAATATATTGATGAGTTGGAATCTCGTCTTGAGGAGCTTGAGGTCACCATTGATAAAATGGAAGGTCATGAGCGTGATTACGCTAATGAAATTGCGGACCTCTCTCAAGCTCTTGAACTTGAACAAACCACCAAGGAAACTCTTGAGGAGACTTTTGCACTAGAATTATCTAGAGTGAAGGAATCTCATGATAGAGCTCTTGAGGTGGCCAATGTTTTCGAAACTAAAAATGCTAAGCTTGAAGTTTCTCATGCTAGACTCCTTGAGGATTTTGAGCACCTCGAAAATGGCTCAAGGGTCATCAAGGTGAGCTCATCAAACTCACGAGTCTCATGCACAACTTAAAGCTTCATATTCAAAAGAGCTTGTAAAGTTGCCTTCTCCTCTTGCTATTATTGATGATGCTTGTGCTACTAACTCTATTACTTGTGAAGCATCCATTTTGAAGGAGAATGTTGAGCTTCGGGCTCAACTTGAGTTGCTATCTAGCAATTATGAGAAATTGGAAGAAAGCCATGAAAAGCTCTCAAGATCTCATTATGATCTTCTAGTATCCCATAATGTGCTAAAGATAGCTCATGAGGCCATGATTGCTAAGGTAACATCTAGTGAGCCTCATGTGGATACTAGCACTACTTCTAGTCAAAATGCTATATTGCTATGTGCTAGTCCTTGTAATTCATCTACTCACAATGTTGGTACATCTTGTGATGAATTGCTTTCCTTGCCTTGTTGCTCTAACGATGAAGCTTATACTTCCTCTAGTACTTGTGTTGAGACTAACCATGTAGAGGAAATCAAAGAGCTCAAGGCCCAAGTCACTTCTTTGAAGAAAGACTTGGAAAAGTGTCATGAAGGGAAATTTACACTCAACAACATCTTGAGTGTGCAAAAATCCCCCAATGACAAAGGTGGGCTTGGATTCAACTCCAATAAGAAGAAGAAGTCTAAGAGCAACAAGAAGAAGGGCCAAAAACAAGTCAAGAATTCGGCCAAGATCATTTGCTTCAAGTGCAAAATTGAAGGGCATCATGTTAGATCTTGCCCTTTGAAGAAGAAGGCCATTAGTGACAAGCAACAAGGGAAGCGGCCACAAGTTCACTCTCATTCTCAACCTCAAGTTGAAGAAAGGCCTCTTCCCAAGAAGACTCAAGCTAATGCTTCTCAAGTTGAGAAATCAAGTGAGAAGAAAGTGAAGAGTAGACGTTGCTACCTATGTCATGAAAAATGTCACGTCGCTTCTTCATGCACTAATGGTACCTTATCCAACCCTATTCTAATTGATGATATCTATTCTCTTGGGAAGGATAAGGTTGGCAATGTGTTTGCCAAATTTGTTGGTACTCAAAGTGGTGTCAAGAAAAGAACCATTTGGGTAGCCAAGCCTATTGTGACTAACCTCTTAGGACCCAACTTGGTTGAGGACCGACTAGCTCATACTTGATCAATAGGTGTTGTTGGAGGTCATTGGAGACTTGGCTACATTATGAAGAATTAAGGGGACTTCATCATTCTTATTGTCTCAAGCCAAGTCATTTGGGTTATCAAGTTTCTATCTTATATCCAATGTGCCTCCTTGCGGTAACTTGTACTTAATTTTTTTACATTGAAAGTTACTTGCCCCTTTGCATGTTTTGGTTTTGTTCCTTGCATGTGTTTGTATGTGTTGTGTCTCCAAATTGCTTATCTTGAGTAATCAAGTTTATGTATGTTGGTTTGCACTTCATGTACATGTGTGTCGTACGTTGAGCCTTTATGCATCTTGTTTGTATCTTAGTTGGTTCTTGTGAGAGATTAATGGAATATCCCATTATGGCGGAGTGATGTGATTTGTGCACCTCACTATCCTATAAATGTGTGTACATGAGTAATATCATCTAGTATTGATATTTCAAGATTATCTAGTCGCTATGTGGTATGTCTTCTCATAAGAAATTCAAATTCTAAATAGTCCATTAATTATCTCTTGTTGGATTCTCTTATTGCCTCTTGTTAAGTTTTTATTGGTATCACATTATGGGGGAGTAATATGCTATGTGCATATTACAAGCCCAGAAAATGTGTACATTTGAGATATTGTCACCTAGAATTGATATTGTAAATTATCTTGTTCTTAGGTGGCATGTTATCTCTACAAGTTGCACTTTGCTTGTGTTCGGTGTGAAGATGATGTTGGATATCCTTGCTATCTACCAAAGGGAATCATTTCCAAATACTTCTTGTCTATTGACAATTGGTACTCACTTATGTGTGGTAGAAATTATTGATCATCTCTACATTGGCCTTTGCTTTTATTTGCCTTATCTCTTGCCTAGGATTGTATCAACTCCCTTTGTCTTCCATACCACTTGTGGATC
The DNA here is from genome assembly GCA_021605205.1 of Aegilops longissima. Taxonomy (NCBI): domain Eukaryota; kingdom Viridiplantae; phylum Streptophyta; class Magnoliopsida; order Poales; family Poaceae; genus Aegilops; species Aegilops longissima. Next base: position 50,580,196 of record CM038681.1, on the reverse strand, counting down.
TTGTTAATTTCTTGATCTTGTCTAGTGTTTTCTAGATATAGTGAAAGTGGTGATCCCACCTTGTGCATTTTGTATTCAAATGCAAATTCTCTATAATGCACTAGTCTTGGGGGAGCTATCCTATTTTCTATAAGGCACTCATCTTGCGATCCTTATCAAGTGTGTGTTGGTGGAAGGCAAGCCGTTTTCTTTTTGGTACTTTGTGCCATCATGAAACTTTGTAGAGAGCTTGGTTTGTTTGGAACTATCCTCTCTTTTGGGAGTTTGATATCTTTTTTGTAGTGTGTATCAACCGATATCTCATTCCTCGATGTATCTTTTATGGATATCCTCCAAGTGATGATTTATTCATTTGGTATATTTTCTTCACTCGGTTTTTCTTTGTCATCTGGTATCGGTTCTTGAAAGTCTTGAGCATGCATATTAATTTGATGTAGTATTTTTAGCATGCTTTCTTTCTTGGACCCAATATATAGGGGAAACTCCACCAAGTCTCAAATTGGATGAGATGTGCATGAAATTCATTTTCATATCTATATGCACATATTTATGTGGAGGTTGCCCTATGTATTTTTAGTTCTCTAACTCTTTGGTCCCAATGAGTTTGGGTACCATTTTGTTTGTGTTGTTGTTCTAGGAACAATTGGAGATGCATTGGATGCTCGGCTCACTCACAAGGAAGATGGTGTCATCATGTGCTAATTGGAGTCAAGCTAGGATGATCAATGAACTACTACCTACCTTTAATTGGTATCTACTACATCCTTCCAATGATATCTCGGTAACAAGTATCTCTTCATGCATTCTTTTCTAGTATTCAACCTTGTGTAGGTTGCATCTTAGCATGTTTTTCATTCCATCTTGTGATACTTGTTTCCTTTCTCAAAGCATCTCAACGATGATCTCATGTTGCTAGTTGTGATGTCTTTGATGGGTGTGTGGTAGGAATTTATTTATATACTATAAGACCATATATAGCCATGTGCTATGCTTCCAAGCAAATATCTTATTGGTATATGTATGACTTCCTTTTGGATATCTTGTTCCTTCGTGTTGTAACTATTTCGGGTGTACATCCTTCTTTGTGTGTGTGTGTGTGTATATATATATCATCATCATCATGATTTCGTCTACCTAGAATCTTATGCACATGAGATAAGTTGCATATCTAGATGATATCCTTTCTTTCACGTCCACCTTGTCTTTCTTATGTTATTTCTTTGGTGGCTCCGTGAAAGCTTTTGCCTTGAGTGCGTGTCTTCTATCGTTGCATCTTGATGCGCTCTTGTGTGGTGAAGATTATTTTCCTCATGCTTATCTTTACGAGGTTTTTGCCATCTTAATTGGTATCCCTCGCCTTGATGAGCCTTTCATCTTCTATCTTCACCGTCAAGCATAGGTTCTCTATATGCTTATTAGTAAGCTTGTGAACCCATTTGCTAGTTGTGTGTGGGAATGATAGGCCTTGCACCGTGTTCCTCATTCTTTCAAGACTTTATTGATGCTTAATGCTCTTCTGTACATTAGTCTTCTCAAGTGCATTGCCTTGACTCACACACATCTTTTTGGTTGAGCCCACTCTTAAGTTGCCTCTCTTACTTGTTGCTCAACCATGTGTTTGTTGCAAGTACTAGGCTTAGTTTCCTATATGCTCTCTTGCACTTGTTGTAAGTTTCTATTGATTTTGGGGGAGCTATGATCCTATTTTGTGCACTTTGTATCCAAATACAAAAATTCTTGATATGCACAAATCATGGGGAGCTTCTCTAGTTTCTTTAGAACACTGCTCTGCTCTTATCATAATATCCTTTATTCATGTGGCTCGTAGGATCATTGGCCTAGTTGGTTCGATTGGTCTCTTTTGATAGCTTGCTTCAATAGGTATCTTTTGATTGCTTGATTGCTTGTTTCTCTCTTTGTTATGTCTTTGTGGCATATCTTCCTTTTGCAATCTTTGGGCCTCAATATAGTTTGTCTTCCTCCAAATATTTACCGTTGGATATGTGTATTGCATTCCACTCTCTTGTTGAGAAATACACAATTTATGGAGGAACACATTTTATATTGGCCCTCTAAGCTTTTAGCCCATTTTGGCAATCGATGCCAATGGGGGAGAAGTTTCAGAGAGTTTTGTGGAGAAGTTTAGAGAGTTGTCTCTTCTAGCTTCGGTTTGTTCCTAAGCATACGCATCTCCTTCGCATGCATAATTCCTTATATAAACTCTCTTGAAAGTGATTGTCATCAATTACCAAAATGGGGGAGATTGAAAGGACATGCGGTGCCCCCATGTGTGGTTTTGGTAATTGATGACATTCTCTATGGACTAATGGTTGCATTGAGTTATATTTGAAGAATTTTTCCATAGGCATTTCTTGAAGTCCATGTGTTGGTTTCAAGGAGTTTATGGGTTGACCAAGGTGCTATTAAGGAATTATCCAAAGATTGGTCATGTGAGTGTTGAGCTTATTGCAAGCATGTCTTGAAGAAGAAGATTGTGTGATCATTCATGTTTACCTTCAAGACATCATCCAAACGAAGAGAGTTGGAAAGATTCAAGGTTGATCAAGACTAAGTCAAGAGTGAATCAAGTTGATCAACTCACAAAGCGTAGAAGATGTACCGAGAGGGATCAAGTGATCCCATGGTATGGTAAGCATTGTCCATTGCACTTTGTGTACTAACCCATGGTCTATGTGAGAGTCTATGTGGGGTTAGGTACGTGTCCATGGGCTTGCGTCAAGAGGAAGATATCATACAACCCATGGAAAGGATGACATCAAGTGGTGATCGTCATCAAGATTGCCGTGTGCAAGTTCAAGTGGAGAATCACGAAGAGATCAAGTGCTTGAAGCTTGCCATCAATTGTGGTGTCAATGGACTTGTGAAGATGTGCCGAAGAGTGGCTCACCCATAGTGGAGTATGGGGGAGCAATTATCTAGTCTCCATCGACCCAACGCAATCAAGAAAGGTGGTCCATCTTGAGGAGGACAAGATCGTCATAATCTAGCTCAAGTGGATCATGTGCAAGGCAAAGGTTTGCCCTTGATAGGTTTTCTATTTTACCGGTCTCATGGTGGTAGTTGGGAGACCGGGTTATAGGATTGATAGCTATATTATCAAGGGGGGCTCTCAAGTGAGTAGCTTGATTGTATCGTTCGTCGAGAGCTCAAACCATTGCATCCTTGCATCATGTTTCTTGGTTCTTATTTGGTTCTCTTTGTGAGTCTTAGAGCTTATGGTCATCTTGATGACAAGCTTGAGTTCATCAAACGGAGTTTGCATCGTCTTCTATGAAGTTTTCGGTGTTGGAGGTTTTACCGGTCTTATCCGAGGAAGGGTTCTCACCATTTTATTTTTGGCCTTTTCTCATTTGCTTATTATTGGTATTTCTATCAATATTGTGTTAGCCCTTGTCGCTAGCTTTCCAACAAACTTGGTTTCGTCGAATTCGGAGTCCGAATGCGAAGTTGTGGTAGTTTTGGTGTTCGAAAAGGCTGCGCATGATCTGCCGCTGGTAGGAGCGGAAGTAATTTTTACTATCGCCCTTGGGAGCGGTACTACCGCTCTTGGGAGCGGTACTACCGCTTGGAGCAGTACTACATGCGGCTACTTCGTGGCTACTTCCGCTCGGGACCAAAACTCGTCACAAGTCCAGCGGTGGTAGGCACGGATGTAATTTTTAGTACCGCCATAGCAGTAGTACCGCTACCCTTAGCAATAGTACCGCTACCCCTAGCGGTAGTACCATGATGTCAAGCGGTACTACCGCTCGGTGCGGGCTGTGAGCATAACGGTTGGATTTTTCCCCACCTATAAAAGGGGGTCTTCTTCCCCATTGAACCTTACCCTTTGAGCTCATGTTCTTCCCCCATTGTTGACCTTCTTGAGCTTGCTAACTCTCAATCCCTCCATGGATTCTTGCTAGTTTTGAGGGAAAGAGAGAGAGATCTAGATCCACATTTCCACCAATCACTTTCTCCTCTATGTGAGGGAACCCTTGGATCTAGATCTTGGAGTTCTTGGTGTTCTCCTTCTTGTTCTTCCTCTCATTTTCTTCCCTAGCATTAGTTGCTTGGTGGGATTTGAGAGAGAAGGACTTGGCACTCCGTGTGCCCTTGCCATTGCATTTGGTGCATCGGTTTGAGTTCTCCACAGTGATACGTGGAGTTACAAGTTGAGAAGCTTATTACTCTTGGGTGCTTGGTGCCCTTGAGCTTGTTCCTCTTGGGTGCTTGGGCGCCTAGACAGTTAGTGGTGTTCGAGCTCAATCATTGTGGTGTAAAGCTCCGGCAAGCGTCGGGTCTCCAATTAGGTTGTGGAGATCGCCTCGAGCAATTTGACGGCACCGTGACCGCCTCAAGGGTTGCCAAAGTGTACGGGTTCGGTGACCACCCCAAGGGTTGCCATTTGTACGGGTTCGATGACCGCCTCAAGGGTCCCTTAGTGGAATCACGGCATCTTGCATTGTCGAGGGCGTGAGGAGATTACTGTGGCCCTAGTGGCTTCTTGGGAGCATTGTGCCTCCACACCGCTCCAAACGGAGATTAGCATCCGCAAGGGTGTGAACTTTGGGATACATCGTCGTCTCCGCGTGCCTCGGTTATCTCTTACCCGAGCCCTTTACTTATGCACTTTACTTTGTGATAGCCATATTGTTTCTTGTCATATATCTTGCTATCACCTAAGTAGTTTTTCTTACTTAGCATAAGTTGTTGGTGCACATAGGTGAGCCTAGTTGTTGTAGGTTTTGTGCTTGACAAATTAACCGCTAGGTTTATTCCGCATTTGTTCAAGCCTAAACCGTAATTATTTTTAAAGCGCCTATTCACCCCCCTCTAGGCGACATCCACGATCTTACACCTTTGCTAGTAATTCTTGTAGAGTCTCTACTCCTAATGGAGCAGTTGGTAGTCTCGCTTCCAGGGTTTTTCTCGTCCCACCTCCCATGGTTTTTTTGGTACCTTCTCCCACCTTCGCTGGTTTTTTCGTAGATTTTTTTCGTCCCCTCCCCCCACTTCATCGGTTTATTTTCGCGTCACCCTCTTACACAACGAAAGAAATCTGAACAGATCAGAACTTTCCATACTGACGCAAGTTATTTAGTAATGTAGAATTCTAAAGATCAAATCTAAATTAATTAACCTTACCTTAAATCACTCAATCACATTAATTAGAAAACAAATATTTGATTTTCAGAAAAATCGCTCAATCACATTAACCTTACCTTAACTCACGGATGGTAATCAATCTCCAAACAAAGGAAACAATACATCGAGGGAGCAGTAAATAAACTCCCTTTCTTATCACATGTATATGACCATGTGTGTGTGAAATAGATGGATTATGATCCCGTACCCAATAAGATGGATATGTGTGTGTGTTAGAGAGAGGGAGAGAGAGTGAGGAAGAGGGAGGGAGAGAGTGTGTGTGTGGGGATTTGATGGTAAAAAAGATCGCCAATGTCACTTGATATGTATGAGAATATTAATATTGAACTCTTAAAGTTAATGTGGCCCCGTTGCAACGGACGGGCGTTATTCTAGTCGAGGTAAGACATGACTTATTTTGTCGGTTTCATGTGATAGTCTGGAAAATCAAAGACGTCATCACGACGTGACGTCGCTGTCGAGTATGTACGTGATAACACGACAATACCACTCATTCATCATATCATGCGCGCGGTGATCAGAAGCCAAAATCCAATGGCACACAAGCAATCGCGTTGGAAAGTCTCCACAGCGAACGTGCGCTCTTTAGAATTACCGAAAATCAATAAGTAGCATTGCCTCTACAAATGCCTTTAGTATCCCAAATACGTCCACGCAAACACATGAAAATTTTCCGGTGGCTTAGAATATATGTCGTGGTATTTGATTCCATGTTTTCTGTCATTCATGTGTTTTCGTATTTCTAGTGCTAGCACTAGCATTCCTGCCTACATAGACATCTCGCAGCAGCGGCTCTGAAATTCAAAATTGAACCCATTTCGTGATAAGCCGGCCGCAACCCCGGTCGATGTCGCCCGTCCCTGTCCGATCCAACGGCTGTGGGCTTCCTCGACCTGACGAATCCACCATCCATTCCCACCAGTTCGAACGCCAACTCGGAACCAACTCGTGGAAGCCTCCGCCGGAGCCGGCGCCCGCGATGTCCAAGGCCGCCGCAGCCGCCGCCGCCGCGGCGTCCCTGCCGCCACCGCCTCCGGAGGTGGCCCACCTGGTGGAGCAGCTCCAGCGCCATCACCTCGCCCCGGACGCCTCCCTCCTCTCCAGCTCCGCCCACTCCGACCTCCTTCAGGTACGTCGCGCCCGCGGCATCCACCCTCCCCTATCTCTCACCGCTGATCCGGTGTTCTGCCCCCGCAGGCGCGCGAGGAGGTCGCGGCGGAGCGCGCGCGCTACCTCGAGGCCCTGGTGAGTTCTGCCCCCGACCGCTCGTCGGATCTAGAATTTGCGCGGGTTCTGATCAGATCTGTATTTCTGATACTACGATTCGGCAGGCGGTGTACGCGGAGGCGATGGCCATGGTGGAGGAGTACCAGCACGCGACCGCCGCGGGCAGCGCCGGTGCCGCCAAGAAGCTCAACTGCTCCCCGGAGGTAGGTTCAGCTTCTCTCGGTCCCTCAAAATGTTCGCACCTGTCCGGTGATTCGTGCAGATAGGGCTAGGAAATGTGGATCGAACTGGTTAAAGAAGTAGGAAATGTTTACTGCTTATCTGATCAATTTGGGTGGTGATCCAGAAATTACCTGGCAAAAAAATGGAACCTGGTGGTTGAGCTTACTTGCTTTGCTGGGAATGATTCAGGTGTACGAGTCTCTGGAGCACCATTTGGCGGTTGCGGAGGCGGCCCAGAGGTTGAGGCTCCCACTGCTCTCGCAGGACGGGGAGGTGCATGAGGAGGAGATTGAAAAGCTGAGCACCTTGTCAAGGGTTTCATTTGATAGTACCGTAACAAGTGCCACGCCCAGCTCAACCTCAATCTCGACTGGCTACAATAACTATGGCAGCACCGCTAGTGCGTTGACTGCTGCTGCCGCTGCTGGTGGTGGTGGTTCGGAGCTGGTTGAGCCCGGGGCAGGTGGTGTTCCTGATCGCTTTCTTGGGATAACATCGGATTATCTCTATCAGGTGCAGCAACAGCAGCCAGCCATGACCGTGGTATGTAAAATCCTTGAAGCTCTTGCAGTCTAAGTTATTTTCTGAACTATAACCAAGCGATTTCACAATTTGTTTATGTGCTGTGTAATTCATGTATGTTCTTCGTGGAATTGTGAAACTGTTAGTGCTTAGCTTGAAAAGTGAAAGAAATACATTGTGGTTTTAGGTTTGAAAGAATCCACCCGTGATCTGACATTGCAGGACATGGTCGAGTATCAGAGATCTGTGGCAAGAGAGATTGAGGCTCGGTTAGAAGCTAAGTGTGACGCTTTAGCTGATCTTTTTGCAATGGATGAAAGGGGTCAGTTACTGATGAAATACTTAATCTCATGGACGTTCAGATATCAGTTTTTATGATCTATAAGTTTTGACCTTCTCTTATCATAACATTTGAATATGTTGCAGATTCGTCATCCATCAATCAGATTTCAAGTGCCAGGCTTCCAGAAAGGTGATTATCTTCCCATCTTATTCTCTCTTATGATTGTTGTTTTACACAACCAAGTTTTCTTTGGCCAGGTGTAATTTCTGAAGAAACTATCATCGTTTTTCTTGTAACATGTTACATCGATTTTTAGAGCTTTTTTATAGTACTGGTGTCATCTCTTCTCTTTGGACAGCCCCATCATTTATATAGTTAACTTCTTGGTGACAATGCCCAGTTGTTCACCTTTCTTGTTTGGAATTAAAGATTAACTGGGAGTTCCTTATAGACACTTATCTTAGTTCCCTTTTCTCCTTGGGCAGGGTGAAATTAATTATCGAAGGAATAGAAAAGGAAGAGTCCCTTCTACTGGAGGATCTTGCTTCGATGGACAGGAAATTTGCTGAGCACTATAATGTGAGTCTTCATAGGCGGACAAATTTCTTAAACATAACTCTGGTGGCTAGTCCACTTTATTTAATGCAAATTCATTCGCTGAAATCTGTCAAAATATTTGTGGCTGTTCAAACTTCCAAGGTCCTGGAGCAAATTCTTGCTGTACTTATACAGTTTGTTAAAGACAAGAAGTTAGAACACCAGCACCAATATGTAAGGCTTTTTCATGCTCCTTTTGTACTGGTACTTATTAATGGGGTTAGTACTATTTCTTGACGTCTGTTGGCTTTCTATGTATGGCCTAACAGGATGATGTGAAGAAGACCTGGCTTATTAAAAGATGCCGTACTATGAATGCTAAACTAAGGTTGGCACCTGACTTGTCGGCACCTTAATGTTGGACTAGTGTGTAACTTTTCAGTTTTCACTAAGCTGATAGCAATCTGTATCGTGTTAAGCATAATTGAACAGCATTATGTAAGCTCTTGCTAAAAAAACATTGAGCTTTGAATCTCTCTGCCTTTTATGTATTTTTTTTTCTATAATCAGTGATAGGATCAGGAAGACTGAAGGAACTGTATTTTTTTCTTTCCTTTTTATTCTAGCTACCTGGAGCACCATCTCTTGCGTGACACCTACACGAAGGAAACAGTACCTGCATTGCATAGAATCAGGTACATCCAACTTAATGTATCTTGAAACCGATCTTATCATTGTGGGAAGCAGCACTTATTATTTCCAAACAAGAAACATGTGTAGGTGTTTTCTCTGTAGTAAGCAACCACCTTACCAGATTTACTGTTTATTGCAGGAAATATCTTGTGGAGGCAACGAAAGAAGCATCCAATTCCTATAATGAAGCGGTATGATACGACATCTTTCTTGCTCTGTGTTAGTCTTTCAAATGTTTGGTCACTGGTAGCAAACGTAATTCGTCAGTTAAGTCCCTTTCATATTCACCCAATGTCGTTAGAAACGTTTGAGTATGATTGTTTTCCATTTAGACTTATGGATGGTTAGCTTATCGGTTCTTAAGATAATGGTATAGGGCGGTCGTTGGCATTGATATACCACTGGTCGAAATTAAGCAAGTCCTACACGCTTTCTGTTATACTCCCTCCGTCCGGAAATACTTGTCATCAAAATAAATAAATAAACGGGGATGTATCTAGATGTATTTTAGTTCTAGATACATCCTTTTTTGTCCATTTTGATGACAAGTATTTTCGGACGGAGGGAGTATATGAGTAAACTCGTTTAGTCATGTGAGTGAAACCTTTATCATGGAGCATGGTGTTCTTCACACCTTCAGTAAATTTTGACATATGCTCACAAAGAGTATGGGAGTTACCAGAGGCAACATTGGCAGCTGCTTTTGAGAATGTCAGAGAAGCTGGTGCCCAAGGGACACTGATGAGGGTCCATCCTGCTGAAAATTGAATGTTGTGTGTCCTTGGAAGTTATGCGAAGGTAGTTCTGTAGTAGTACCAGTCAATTAGTTGATGCTGAGTTTCTTAAGGTGCGTTGAGAATCTGGCAAGTTCAGTTCACCTTACCTTTTTTTTGCGGTGTTCAGTTCACCTTACCTAATATCCAGAGATGTCAAATGCTTAGAAGATGTATAATATATTGTACAGTCATCAATTTTAACTGCATTTTTAGACTCGAGAGAAACAAAGTATGCCATCTTGTATAATTCAGGACCCACTTAATCCGATAAGAAGACCATCCAGTGTTCCCTTTCATTCGTCTAACGGTCATGTTTGGTGTTCTGATCCCCCGTGTCAGGTCTCACGGCTCCGCGAGTACCAAGGTGTAGACCCGCACTTTGACGTGATCGCGAGGCAGTACCATGAGATAGTAAAGGTAATTTAAGCTCATTTTTTGTCGACGTTAACAGCCGTCTACCACACACACCCGATGCGCCTTTGTGCCAATCTGATGATCCTGAACTGCAGAAACTGGAGGGCATGCAGTGGACGATCCACCAGGTGGAGATGGACCTGAAGCCGGCCTCGTCATGATCACGCGCGCGGCTCTCTGAACCCCGTTTCTCCCGGTGAAGTAGACGTCCGCCCAAGTTAAGTTTTGCGGAATGTGTTGTTTGCTGCTCGCGATCGATCGGCGTATATGCGCGTTTTTCTTTTTCTTTTTGGTTCTTCCAGGTATTTGAGGAAAACTGATGCATGAATCAGCCACATTGGTCTTGATGTATCCTTGGCCTATGCTTGTAGTGCAGTCCGCTGGATTCAGAAGGCTTGCAGTGCAGTCTTGGCTGCTTCTTTTGTTGTCTGTCGCCGCTGTACAGAAGCAAAACGCGAAAAGAGTGGAGAAGAGATACGAGAGCACGCGTTACGTTTTTGTTGCTGGTTGGAGGTTGCGACGACGACGGCTGGTCCGTCTGACTGGATGGATGATCAGCGACGGTTCTGCGTGCCCTATTTAAGCTCGCGTGTCGCCGGTCACCTTCCGCGGCGATGGATGGAACTAAGTAGAAAGCGGTAACATGTTCCTTTTAGAGCCGCTTCTGACAAATCACAAATGGCCGTGCCATTTCGAGGCTGCGTGTTGTTGAAACTGTTTCATTTCAGGCTTTTGGTTCTGTCGTCGCTCCTCCGTCGATCCCTGTCCCGGTGGGCGGCGGGGTCCGCACGGGCCAGCCGTTTTCCGTGCAGATACGCCGTCGGGCTCGACAAGATGACGCTGACGGTGAGCGCGTCGTGCGTGCACCCCTCGCGAACGCACGCTCGCTCTGCTCCACTCGATATGAGTGCCGGCATCAGCGGCAGTATTGTATTCTCATCACCCAAGCGCAAAAACAAAAACAAACCCACCACCACGAGCCCCACGAGCCTCCCTCCGTGCTCCTCACGAACCTCGCCGTGTCTTCAGCCTGCTAGCTCGCCGCCGACGGGCCGGGGGATGATGGAGGGCGCCGTGCTCTGCGCCGCCAACCACGCGCCGCTCACGCCCCTCTCCTTCCTCGAGCGGTCGGCGCTCGTCTACCCGGACCGCCCCGCCGTCGTGGCCGCCGCCGGCGACGCACCGCCCCGGACGTGGCGGGAGACCCGCGCCCGCTGCCTCCGCCTCGCCGCCGCGCTCGCCGGCCTCGGCGTCCAGCGCCGCCACGTGGTATGTAAGATCCACACACAGGAGCCCCAGCTCTGTTGCTTGCTCGTTTGCTCCTCTCCTCTTCCTTTTTTTTAGAGAGTCACAGTCACAGTCACAGGGCAGCTCTGTTCCATTGCATTAGCTCCTGTACTCCCCGTCGTCATCGCAACAGTCAACTGGACTTTGATTTTCCTCCGAAAATCGCCATCTTTCGTGTGCCGGATTGGTTCTGCCTCGCTGCGATCGAGTGGTTCTCTTCTGACCGGCTGTGTCGTGTGCTGTTTGATGGCAGGTCGCCGTGTTCGCGCAGAACGTCCCGGCGATGTGCGAGCTGCACTTCGCCGTGCCCATGGCCGGCGCCGTCATCTGCGCGCTCAACTCGCGCCTCGACGCCGCCATGGCCTCCGTCCTGCTGCGCCACTCGGAGGCCAGGGTCCTCTTCGTCGACGCCGCGCTGCTCGTCGTCGCGCGGGAGGCCCTCCGCCTCCTGTCCGACGCCGGCGCCACGCCGCCCGCCGTCATCCTCATCAGAGAGCTCCTCGACGGCTGCGACGACGACGGATCAACGTCTTTATCCTGTACGACGGGCAGTGAGCACGAGTACGAGGCTCTGGTGAGCGGGGGCGGACCGCCGGAGTTCGCGGCCCGGTGGCCGGCGGACGAGAACGAGCCGATCGCGCTCAACTACACGTCGGGGACGACGTCGCGGCCCAAGGGCGTGATCTACACCCACCGGGGCGCGTACCTCAACAGCCTCGCCGCCGTGCTGCTCAACGACATGCCGTCCATGCCGGTGTACCTGTGGACGGTGCCCATGTTCCACTGCAACGGCTGGTGCATGGCGTGGGGCGTGGCGGCGCAGGGCGGCACCAACGTCTGCCTCCGCAGGGTCACCGGCGCGGCCATCTTCGACGCGGTCTCCCGGCACGGGGTCACCCACATGGGCGGCGCGCCGACGGTGCTGGGCATGATCGTGCACGCCGCGCCGGAGGAGAGGCGGCCGCTGCCGGCGGGGAGGAAGGTGGCCGTGATGACCGGCGGCGCGCCCCCGCCGCCGGCCGTGCTGTTCCGGATGGAGGCGCTGGGGTTCCTGGTGATCCACTCGTACGGGCTGACGGAGACGTACGGCCCGGCGACGGTGTGCACGTGGAAGCCCGAGTGGGACGCGCTGCCGGCGGGCGAGCGGGCGGCGATCAAGTCGCGGCAGGGGCTCCACCACCTGGGCCTGGAGGTGGACGTCAAGGACCCCGCCACGATGCGCAGCGTCCCCGCCGACGGGGCCACCATGGGGGAGGTGATGTTCCGGGGCAACACGGTGATGAGCGGGTACTACAAGGACGCGGCCGCCACGGCGGAGGCGCTCGCCGGCGGGTGGTTCCGGTCGGGCGACCTGGCGGTGCGGGTCCCCGGGGACGGGTACGTGAAGATCAGGGACCGGTCCAAGGACATCATCATCTCCGGCGGGGAGAACATCAGCACCATCGAGGTGGAGGCCGCGCTTTTCGCGCACCCGGCGGTGGCGGAGGCGGCCGTCGTGGGGCGGCCGGACGAGCACTGGGGCGAGACGCCGTGCGCGTTCGTGGTGGCCAAGAATGGGGAGAGGGTGGAGCCGGAGGAGGTGGTGGCGTTCTGCCGGGGCAGGCTGCCGCGGTACATGGCGCCGAGGACGGTGGTGGTGGTGGAGGAGCTGCCCAAGACGGCGACCGGCAAGGTGCAGAAGTTCGCGCTCCGGGACAAGGCCAAGGCCATGGGCAGCCTCTCCACCAGCAAGCTCTGAATTTACTATCCCCTGATCTGTTCTATGGTGATTGCAATCCATGTTTGGTTTGAAATGAATAATTGGAGTGAATCACAAAATAATGATTTTGAGATCGCTGACAATCCGTGTTCGACAAGTATGTTTGTACAATTGTGATGGTACGAAAAAAATAAAATAAATGCCATGCTACCTACAAATAAAATTAAAAATAACAAGTTAAGGAATTTTGTTATCCAGACAATCATGGCAACTTTTTTGGATTGGTGATGGGTGCATGGCAAAAGCGAGGGATTTTTTGGTGTATGAAAAAATGTCAAATTTTGTTATATAAAAGAAAACGGAAAATTTTAGAAAAATGTAAGTTTTGCCATGATACATGCAGTGAATTTGCCACGGTACATTAAAAAGGAAGTTTGCCAATGTCCAATTTTTTTCCATGGTCCTGAAAAAAAAAAACAAGTTTGTCATGGTTCGTTCGTGAATTAAAAATTCCCAGGGTCCATAAAAGTGTATTTGCCATGGGTCAATGACTATGATTAACATGCTCCATAAACTAATTTGTCATGGGTTCATAGAAAACAAAATTTGCCATGTTGCAAAAAATGAAGTCACCACGTTATAATTAATAAAGTTGCCATAGTATAAATAATAAAATTGCCATGATACCTACAAATAAAATATCATGGTCTAAAAAAATTGCCATGCCTAATTAATGTATTTTTCCCATGGTCTTAAACTCTTAATAGTGAAATTGTCATTCTACCTACAAAAACTACATTTGCTATGGTGCTCAAACTAAAAAAGATTGACATGATCCATATACAAATTGAATTTTTCATGATAAGAAGACTAATTTTTTCATGGTCCATATGAAACAAAATTTTCAAGCACGCTTGTTACACTAACAAGAACATCTGCAGAATTTTTTTTCAGAACTTTTAAAGATTATTTACCATTTATTTTTAAATTTACTGATCATTCGGGGAGCATATGCACCCAGAGCCAAAATAGCCACCCCGTTGTGTTCAATCTTTCTCAAGCACAGTAACCAAAATGAGTGAATTTATATTCTAAAATATGTCTATATACATACATATGTTGTAGTTCATTTGAAATGTCTAAAAGGACTTATATTTAGGAACGGAGGGAGTATGTTTGTACAACTAATATGGTATGAAGAAAAATAAAAAAATAAATGCCATGCTAGAAATAAAATTAAAAATAACAAGTTAACGAATTTCATTATCCAAACATTCATGGCAACTTTTTTGGATTGGTGATGGGTGAATGGAAAAAGCGAGGGATTTTTGGTATTTTAAAAAATGACAAATTTTGTTATATAAAAGAACACGGAAAATTTTATAAAAATATAAGTGTTGCCATGATACATTAAAAAAGAAGTTTGCCAATGTCCAATTTTTTTCCATGGTTCTGGTAAAAAAGAAGCGCCATCATGTGACATTGTAGCACCAATATGGTATATGCGACCACCGATACAGAAATTTCACCACATAAATATATTTTGATTAGCGGATAGCACAGAATGGCACCACGAATGGCCCACCAAATCAGCGCATTATAAATAAAATATAACACACTATCATCTCTCCCACACGCCAAACTAAATATTCTATCAGTTGCAAAATATAAGGGGTAGTAATTCTTTTGGAAAGTCAATTTTATTTAACTTTGACCAGGTTCAGAGCAAAAATATTGCCATCCACAATATTAAACAAAGAAGTATGGAAATTTGTTTCATGATGAATCTAAAAATATTGATTTGGTATTATGAGTTTTGATATATTTCTCTACAAATTTGATCAAACTTAAAAGGTTTGCCTTTTCCAAAAAGTAATACACCTTATATTTGGAACAAAGTATTTCTTTAAGAAACCCAACAACACCAACCGTGCAACAAAGTGCCCAATCCTTCTAGAAAAATATCATGGTCTAAAAAAATTTGCCATGCCTAATTAATGTATTTTTTTTCATAGTTTTAATAGTGAAATTTTCATTCTACCTACAAAAACTACATTTGCTATGGTGCATAAAGTAAAAAGATTGCCATGATACATATACAAATTGAATTTGTCATGATAAAAAGACTAAAATTTTCATGGTCCATATGAAACAAAAATTTCAAGCACGCTTGTTACACTAACAAGAACATCTACATTTCCTCAAAAAAAAAAAAAAACAAGAACATCTACAGAAAAAAATCAAAACTTTTGAAGTTTATTTACTATTTATTTTAGATTTATTGATCATTCGGAGAGTGTTGACGTATAAATTTTTTTTTGCGGCAAAACATATAAATATGTTGCCTAGTCTCTTTCATTTGAACGGTATTTTGATTGCATCGGCTAAAGCGCGTACTTATACAGAGTGCATATGCACCCAGAGCCAAAATAGCCACCCCGTTGTGTTCAATCTTTGTCAAGCATAGGAACCAAATGGTCCCCGATAATTGCAGTTGCTTTGCCAGGTTCCATCTCATTTGTGCTGTCTCCCTGTATTCCCAGTGTCTCGCTGCTCGTTCCCATATATGCACGCACCTCGCGCGTGGTCACCGTGTGAAGTGCCTCTGCCAGAGTGCCGGCTACCAACCCCGTTGGCCCCCGGAAGTGGAACCTAGGATACCGCGGCAGCCGTCGATTTCATGGCGCCGGAAGAAGCAAACACGGCCACCACCGGTGGCCCGCGCCGCCGCCGCGTGCTGGTCTTCCCTATCCCGTACCAGGGCCACATCAACCCCATGTTCCAGCTCGCCGGCCTCCTCCACGACCGTGGCTTTGCCGTCACCGTCTTCCACACCCACTTCAACGCCCCCGACCCATCCCGCCACCCCGCCTACGACTTCGTCCCCGTCCCCGACGGCTTGCCGGCGGGCAGCCCGGGTACGGTGGCGGCGGCCGTCGACCACATCTTCGCCATCAACACCTCCTGCGAGGCGCCGTTCCGGGAGCGCCTGGCCGCCCTCCTGGACGCTCCTGGCGGCAGGGACGAGGTCGCGTGCCTGGTCGCGGACGCGCACCTGCTGACCCTCATGGACGTGGCGCGGCAGCAAGGCGTGCCGACGCTGGCGCTGCGCACCGGCAGCGCCGCCTGCTTCCGCAACTTCATGGCCACCCCGATGCTCTGCGACAAGGGCTACCTCCCGTTGAGAGAAGAGTCGCAGCTGGACGCGCCGGTGAGGGAGCTGCCGCCGTACCGCGTCCGGGACCTGATGGCCATCACCAGCAGCCGCCACGAGCACGATCTAGTGTGCAAGCTGCTGGCCCGGGCCGTCGAGGCAGTGAGGACCTCGGCTGGATTCATACTCAACACCTTCGATGCGCTGGAGGCCGACGACCTGGCGACGACCCGGCGAGACCTCGCCGGCGTGCCGGTGTTCGACGTCGGCCCGCTCCACAAGCTCTCCCCGGCATCCTCCAGCAGCCTCCTGCCGCAGGACCGTGCTTGCCTCGGCTGGCTGGACGCGCAGGCCCCGGGGTCGGTGCTGTACATCAGCTTCGGCAGCCTGGCGAGCATGAGCGGCGCGGACCTCGCCGAGGCGGCGTGGGGCGTCGCCGACAGCTGCCAGCCGTTCCTGTGGGCGCTCCGGCCGGGCCTCGCCCGCGGGTCCGCCCTTCCCGACGGGTTCGCGGCGGCGACCGAAGGCCGTGGCCTGGTCGTGGGCTGGGCGCCGCAGGAGGAGGTGCTGGCGCACGCGGCCGTGGGCGGGTTCTGGACGCACGGCGGGTGGAACTCGGCCCTGGAGGGCGCGTGCGGAGGCGTGCCCATGCTCTGCCGGCCCTGCTTCGGCGACCAGATGGGCAACGCGAGGTACGTGGAGCACGTGTGGTGCGCCGGGATCGCGCTGGACGGCGGCGGCCTCGAGCGGGGAGCGGTGGAGGCGGCCGTCCGGCGGCTGATGCGGGGCGAGGAGGGGGAGGAGATGAGGGGGCGAGCACGCGAGCTCAGGAGCAGAGCGGCGGAGGCCATCGCCGAGGGTGGGTCGTCTCGCCGCAGCGTCGACAAGCTGGTGAACCACATCCTGTCGCTGTAGTAGAGGGTAGAGACTGCTTGCTTGTCTTGATCTCACCTACTCCCACATAAGAAACTTTTACGAGTATGCAATTTGGTGGTCCGTTGCAACACAACTATTTCATTTTCCCATGGATATAAGACAATTAAGCGAACTATTTCATTTCTTGTGGTGAAACCAGCCCATTACGTAAGTTCTAGACTTGACGTTGGTGCTCACATTTTTCTGAATTTAATTCAGACTTTTTACGATGTTCCTTCAATGAAAAGAGATGTTTCCGTCAACTAGAAGACATTTGTAGTGACTTTGCCAATGTCAAGATGTAATGTCGGCTTAATACGTCGGAGGAAATATGATGTATGTGTGTACGTTCATAAGGATGAATGTATGTGCATGTATGTGGACATCCATGGTTGTACTGTGTTTGAAAAAGTCGAGTACATCATATATGTTAATCTACAATTCTTCTTGTCATGAAAAATTGGAAAAACAAAAAATCCTCTCCTCGGCTTCCATCAAACTCCGTTAGTCCTTTAGGGCATCCCTGCTTCATCCCTCGTATCATCCATCTTTTAATTTTCTATTTTTTCTAAGAATTAAACTTTTGTTTTTCTATTCCTTCCTTCAAAACTTTTTTTTTCAAATTCATCGAAACGTTTGCGCAAACCCAAACAAATGCGCCACATCATAATTCAATTATGAACATTGATAAACTTCATTCGATCCAACAAACAACTAAACCATGGGTTCTTCATTTGACCGGTCCCGACCACAACTTTTGTTTGTCTACTCCTTCCTTCAAAACTTTTTTCAAATTCATCGAAACGTTTGCGCAAACCCAAACAAATGCACCACGTCATGTCATAATTCAATTATGAACATTGTTAAACTTCATCTGATCCAACAAACAACTAAACCATGGGTTCTTCATTTGACCGGTCCCGACCACGGCATCAAGAGGCATGTTCATCCACGGATCACACAAAGCAAAATCTTCTTCTGGATGGTAGTTGCACGACCATTGAGCCCTTTTTTTTCATTGTTTGGGTCTACAGCTCCTCGTCCTCTTGACCTCTTCAACCTCATCCTCCACCACTACCACGGCATTCCTTCTCATTCCTGGCTATAGGGTGTGGACGTGCCAATGTCGTCAAGGCCGAGGGCAGTGGCGGAGCTTCTTGAGGGCCAACCTGGCTATAGGGTGTGGACGTGCCAATGTCGTCAAGGCCGAGGGCAGTGGCGGAGCTTCTTGAGGGCCAACCTGGCTATAGGGTGTGGACGTGCCAATGTCGTCAAGGCCGAGGGCAGTGGCGGAGCTTCTTGGGGGCCAACCTGGGCCATGCCCCCCCGCTCCCCCCACACACACAGCTCACAAGAAAACATCTATATATTTCTTTGTATTAGGCATGTTTTCAACTAAAATCAGCTAAAATAGTTACATTTGCCCCCCTCCAGACCACGCCCCCCTATAATTTCGGCTCAAGCTCCGCCACTGGCGGAGGGTGTGGCTTGTGTCCAATTGCGACATCAACTGGTCAACCTCATCCGGTTTCATTCCCTCACTACAAAAGCAAAGTAAAAGTCTACCAAGTTAACATCACATCATTCATCATGCAATTGAGAAAACTAAAAGCCTACCAAAGTGAAAGCGTCCAATTTTTTTTTTGAAAAAAGACTTGAAAGAATTGCTTAGTTAACACCGTTCTAAATTTTGTTTCCCTATTTGACACTAACAAACTTTTTCTTCCCTATCTAGATTTGAGTCTAAATTTTATTCCCTTTATGACACTTTCATCTATTTTCCCGTCTAACACTGTTAAGTTGCATGTGAAAAGTCACTTTTGCTCTCATGTAATACTATGAACCAACCGTCCAGCCGGGTCATTTCCAAAAGTGCAATTTATACGAATGTTCGGGTATGTGCATTCGCTTGCCGGCCTCATGAGTGCGTTTCTAACCTGCACTTAGAAAAATTGTTCGTGTCTATAAATAAAATTTCTGGTTAAATCAAATAAGAAGAAAAAAACACATCAAATATCAGTATTAGCATCTACTCCCTCCGTCCGGAAATACTTGTCTCAGGAATGGATGTATTTAGATGTATTTTAGTTCTAGATACATCTATTTTTTCGACAAGTATTTTCGGACGGAGGAAGTATTAAAAAACTGGTCACGTTCCACCCGAGGGGCGAAGATGTCTTTTCAAGTGTCATGTAACATCGCTAAGGCTTAAAATGAGCGGAAGTGTTGTAAGGGCATTTACAATGATGGCATATGGATACAGATGTCTCATGACAAAAAATAACTTAAGGCATCTATATTGGCTTTTTTCTCTCCAATGCAAGCTACTACTAGTGGGTCTCATCAAAGTATATAAAGTAGACTCACACTACACATGCATTCCTACTTTTCACTTCAAATTTTTTAACTTTATGCACCGAACCACATTTTTCTCTCTCCAAACACCCGGATCCCGCTTCCCTATCCGAATCTACATTTCCTGACATCTGATGGCATGTGAGGCATCACCCTAAAGGGCATAAAGATTTAGATGCGGTGTTACGCAAGCAAGAAAAATATTTTTATTGTTTTTTCTCGTGGAGGTTGATCCCAGCGTGCATTGGACCACAACGCCTAGCCATTCATCAAGGACGAGACTTGTCTGTTCCCTGCTCGTGCTCCCATCCGTGTTTTCGCATACGTGGCTTGATTTAATTGGAACAAAATAAGGCCCCGCCTCACTCCTTAAAACCAAGGCCGCTATTAAACTCACAAAAAGATTGCATGATGGCATCAAACCCAACCCAAATCCAGACCAACCTACGCTGGATTTGAACTAACCTCGAAGCGTGCGTGTGTGTGCGCTCTGGTGCGCACGAGCCCAACACGCTAACGGATAGAAAAAAGAACCGAAAGCCACTGCTAATGACCCAAATACCGCTATAAATCTAACAAATTAATCGCCACTGGTTGATCAAATCGCTCGTGTCTTACTTCCTACCTGCCGGAACAACAAAGCGAGGCAGAGCGGGGAGCGAGTCTGAGCGCGCGCGCGGGCGAATCGCCGGCGAGGGGAAAAGCTCAGCTCCGGCCGGCTGCGCGGCGGCGGAGAAGATGGCGCCCTCCGCGCCGCCCCCGCTCGTCTCCCGCCGGCTCGTGGCCCTGACCCTCGCCCTCGCCCTCGCCGCCCTCGTTTCCCCCGCCTCGGCCGCCAGGAAGATCCCGGCCTCCGTCACCCCGATCTCGCGGGACCTCTACCGCCCCAGGTACGGCGCGCGTCTCTCGCCTTCCGCCCCGCCTCGCGGGTTCCGGTAGCTCCTCCTTCCGTCTCGGCCGGCCTACACGGCTACACGGACGCGCCACCCGGCGGCCGGCGCCAGGTCTGTGTCAGCTGGTAGCCGCTGGAATCGACCATCTGCTTGTCGCTTTAGTCTAACGCGCCGGCTGTTGGTTGCAATGGGCGCGCGGCTCCGCTCTCCAACCTCGTCTGCTAGTTTGATTAGGGATCGACGCAGTATGGCAATTTTTTGTTAGTCCACCTTCAACAAGACACGTCTATCAGACTGTCACTGTCTGCAATTGCAACCCCTGTATGTCATGTTAGCTAGTCGATGGGAGCTATTGGCTATGGCTGCGCACAGCACCAGAGGTTACATGCTTGAACCTACTATATCTATTGTATCAGCGCCAAGTTTAGTTCTTGCAGTTCTGGTTTCATTGATGGATTTGGGGGGAAATGCCCTTTGTCCAGAAAAAGAGAAGGCCAGGGGGGGTGTTCTGTTTTGTTTGCTGCATTGACTTTTGCCAATTATGTGTGCTTTTATGATTTTTATCTTTCTGTGCCACGCTTAGCGTTGGGTTAACGGGGTCTGTTTCTTTTTCTCCGCAGTGATACACTTCTGAGCGAGATCAAGGCCCTGGTTGCTCGGAATCCGGATAGGTTGACTGTGAGTGGCTTGACTGTCATTGTTCAGCTGTTATTGGCCGGTTTGGTTCGGCATTGAGTGGCATTTTTACGCCGTCTTTTATTAACTGTTGCAGATGGATACAGTAAGAGCTGGTAACAAAGGGTATTCTGCGGAGATGCTCGTTGTTACTTTTAATCATGTGAAGAAAACCGTCCGTGATGGCTCGAAGATTAAAATCCTTCTGGTTAGTTCCCAACAGATATCTCTCAGCATTTCCCCCCAAACATAAGCCTCACTCTGCCCCAGTTAGTTAGCTTTTAGCCTCTTGTATCATCCAACCAAGGTCACGCGATCAAGTATGCTCAGTTCATCCATCTTGTTCGCAACTCCCTCACCTTGGTGGTGTAGTGGGCAGTGGCTTCACAGCATAAAGAAAACACAATTATGTCTTGCAATACGTTTTGGCACGTTATTTTGCAAATTAGATTATTGATGCCTTGCGGTTTTGACAGAAGGTTCATTGTCTTCCAGAGCTTTGGTCAGCATGGCAGAGAACTTATTACCTCTGAACTTGCATTAAGTCTGCTCTACATTTTGACGGAGAAGCGCAAAATTGCCGGTGTGGATCTATCATCCTTTGAGAAAATTCTGGAGCACCTTGTGATCAAAGTTAGTACGTCTGCAACTTATTTTATATCTTCAGTCCTTGGCATGCATGATTAAGAAGAGATTTATGGGAAGCAATTGTGCTCGCTGTTCTGCTATTCACTGCACCGAATTAGTACAGTTTTGAGGGTGATCTGCTCTTTGAAAAAGTACTCTGGATATTGAAATATCAGGTTCATTTCTTTTCGAAGTTGTTCTTATACATGCTTTCTGAAATCAAACTATACTTTGATCTACTCGCATTGTTCAAATGTTAGTGCGCTAGGGATCTTTTACGTATGTTATTCCTGCACTCTGTAAGCATTATTATTCACTCAAAGTTATACCCATGACAAAATTCACAGTATTATTTAATATGTTTCCCCCAAGTGCTTTTGTATGGATTACAAATTCCAAATCATGGTTTTCTTAGTAGACATAATCACGATTATCGCATATCCTGTTATCCTAGTTTAAAGAAAGAAAATTGTGGTCACATGCTGTTCTTTACCTTCATTCATATTTGTCTGCCTTCTCCCCCATCCACTTCTTTCCCGTGTTATTACTTCTGTTCACATTAATAATGGGTCTCTCGAACTCAGGAGGTATAGTGGTTTCTAAAGTTGCCTTTAATCTTTTTAGGTGGTGCCAATTGAAAATTTTAATGGCCGTAAGCGCGTTGAAGCAGGGGAGATTTGTGATAGGAGAAATGGTGATTGTCTTTTTCTTAAAAATACATCAAGTGAAGCAGTTTATGCGCCAACTATTTAATCTCTTCTTTCTTCACACAGGAAGAGGAGTTGATCTTAACAGAAATTGGAGCGTTGATTGGGGAAAGAAGGAAAAGGTTTGTGTCTCAGTGGTTTATCATCGTGCACCAGGAAAACTTGACTCTTTTTTAGTCCAACTGTATGTTGATTCTATTGAAATGCATCTTAGATGTAAGCTTGAATGATTGAAGTCTTTTATGTTAATTTCCACAGTTTATGGTTTCTTTTTGTGTGATATTACTTAGCGAACCTGGGTAATTTATAGCCAATAATATAGCATTGCCCTAAAAGAGTTAGGTTGATTAACATCCAGGAACACCGAAGTTGAATTAAAGGTCAGATTTTTGCAGATCTGGAGTGGATAGACTAAGTATAGCTATGGTCCTTTATTGTTATCATGCATATTCTTATTGTCATGTTGGGCAACCAGAATTTGCTAATCTTGTGTACACTTTGAGCAAGTGCGCCTTTATCTTTTTACCATGCATGTTCTTTGTTGGTTGATTGGTTGATTGATCAGAGTTTACTTTAGTGTACAGCATCAATCTTATGCACTACATTTATACATTTTTGCTTCTATTACAGGATTATAACCCATTTGAGGAGGATCCTGGCACTGCTCCTTTCAGCGAACCTGAGGCCCAGATCATGCAAGAACTATCCAAGTCATTTAAACCGCATATCTGGGTGAATGTGCATTCTGGAATGGAGGTAATGCAGCTCTTGCGTTCTGCAGCTATAACATAAAGTTTGATCAATTGTTCATCAAGCGGAGGGAGGGGCCTAACATATAACTGTCTTTAGTAGCAATCTCATGTGCAGTTCCACACAGTGGTATTGAAACCTAGAGAAATAAGTTTTGGTCAATGCCTATTGCTTTTACACATTCTCTCATTCTTCTGTTCAACTACAGGCATTATTTATGCCATATGACCACAAGAATACTACACCAGATGGAGCTCCTTCTCACTTGATGAGGTCAGTTTTAGAGAATGTGAACCATCGCAATTTCCAAGACAGCTGCCTAGTTGGATCAGGTGGTGGAGCTGTAGGGTATGTAACATCTCACAAGTTGCTCAAGTTATGTGAATCCAAAAGGGTCATTATGCTAAGCCTTCAACAAAGGAAATGTACTAATGCTTTTTTATCCCATCACTTGCTAGGTACCTTGCACATGGGACTACAACTGATTATTTGTATGACATTGCGAAGGTGCCAATGCCTTTCACATTTGAGGTAAGTTCATCTGTTGTCTCTGTTGCGACTATTACGAACCTGTATTGACATAACATGACTCATCACTTTGCTGGTATTCAGATATATGGAGATGAGAAAGCATCCACCGACGACTGCTTCAAAATGTTCAACCCTGTTGACAAGATAACATTTGATGTATGCAAATCTAGGATCTGCACATCTAGTCATGTACATAGTTTTTTTTGCCCATATGTCTGACAGCACAGTTTTCCTTTCCAGAGAGTCATTAACAAGTGGTGCATGGCGTTTCTCATACTTTTCGAGGAAGGGCTGCGAACCCTACCCGACGATCAAGTAGTATCCCAAGGAGCACTGGATAACTGGGTCCCTATGGGAGGAGAGATTTTGGAGAGAAATATGGATCAAAAGAGAGGCGGTGAAAACGGGAAGCTTGAAGGCCTTGACCTCGGAATGCAGGAGCTAAAAACCTACTTCAGGTTATTTATGCTATCGACATTCCTGCTGATGTTCATGTTCTGCTCGAGGATATCAAAAAACAGGGGCAGAGACTCAGGTAACATTTGAATCCCACGGGAGAATCGATTGGAGCTAGGCTATTCAGCTCAGTATGGGTTGGCAATGGTGCTCACGGTTTATTGCCGCAGATGAACAAAGTACAGCATGAATCATTCCAACAAAAGTCCGTTTTCGGGGACAACTTTGGAGGCGCAGCGACAGGAGATGACAAGGATGGTAGAATCAGAATGGTGTTTTGCAGCCTCTGCTTAGATGCTAGATGTATGTCAAGAGTGATCTGTTTTATGTCCTCGACGAGTCATAAATGTAAGTTTTAGAGCTGTCGATATCTGTTCGTCGTGATGAATAGGTAGAATCAGAATGGTATGTGCGCCTTTTGAAGGTTGCTGGTTTTTTGACACGATTGAATGTAATGTTCAGCCGTCGACTTATTGTTATACGACTGAATGTAGCATTTCACTGTTGACTTACTTTGACACGATTGAATGTAATATTCCATTACCAACATATGATGAGTTTCTTCACTGAAATGTTGAACTGCGGTCTAATTCTTATTTATTATGAGTTTTGTTAAATTTTTGTTAATATGCACTAAACTGTTTAGACTGATCATATGAGAATAGCTTTGTTATGAAATGCCACTTTTATGGTTTAAGTTCATATGTACTGCATTTGATATCACTCAGAGTTTCTTAATTATATTGACCATGTCTCATCCAAAGTGTAACATGTATTCGTGAGCAATAACTGTAATACAGCACATCAAAGTATAGGAGAAGAAGTATGAACTCATATACCGCAGACATACAAAAGTCTGAACTTCACATTTCAACCCGATAAGGGCACATGTGGCATACATATTTTCCATTCCTCGCCAAAACGATGGCAAAGCGGAAGTAACCATACTATCTTTGAAAGAACTGCACACTTGAAACTGATTTGAGTTGGGCAGAGGTTACAGATACTTGATGAGGAGCCAGACAATAACCACAAGCATCACTATACCGACGGTGGACAGCAGCAGGGACATGAAGGAGCAGCCGCCCTTGGCGCGCTTGTTCAGGACCGCAAGCCTCTTTTGCACACGCTGCATGAGAAAGGGTTTCGAGTCAATATATAATTCGTGCAAAGCATGAAATATATTAGTATCAAGCAGCGTTGAAAATTCCTTCGAGGTCATCCACATGAAGGGTCTGAAATACAACCTGAAGGCGCGAGTTTGCACCATCCACATGATCGTCTAGGTCATCCTGCAATCATGAAGATAGGCCAGTGAACACACAGTCTAGAGAGCAAAGAAACAAGTGGCATTGCGGTAAGAAACTAACAATCAGTCTTGCGTGCAGGTCAAGTTCCTCATTGACTGCTAATGCTATATGTTTTGTGCTCAGCACTGTCTGTTCCAGCTTCTCAAGACCCTCGTCTTGTTCTGCAAATTGCAAATTGTCATAGCAGACAGTATCAATGAATTAGGTAACTGTCAATTGTTCATCACTCTTGTGAATTGCTAATATTTGTAGCCAACTGTAGATATACAAGCAAATTGCAAGCTTAGATAAACAACCACGTGGAATATGGAATGCATTTTTCTTCAAAAAATAGCTCTTCATACATTTTGAGTAGAAATGCAACAATTTAAGAAGTTAGCCATTTTCTTTTGAAACAAAGCAACTGAATGAATCCTAATAGAGAAATCGGAATATATGCAAGGGCCACTGGTAACTTCTGAATTTGTATGTTTGACACCAGAAACTCAAGCCAATGAAATGGAGAGGAGAGGAATGGATTTGGCATGTCCACTGTGAGGCAAAGGAGGAACAGCAATGTCTTGTTTGACCAGTCATAAAGACAACACTTCAAACTGAACATCACCCTAAACACCCCTCCACATGTCACGGCCACATTGATGTATCTGCCTGAGGGTGGTGGAAATGGAAGGCGACAGGCCAGCCATCACATCCAGTAACCAACCACTCTGACCTCGCCACAACACTTCATTGTCACAGCGGCGTGAATAGTAAGTCATACATACATCAGTACCTTTCATGATTTGCCTCTGAAGGCCGACAATCCCTTGGTTATCCAACCCGGCTACTCTGCTCATGTCATCAGCAGCTTTCTTACTCTGACCAAGCAAATCCTCCCTGAATTGTGGGAAATCACATGTGTAACACATATAAGAAATTTAATCAATATGCACCTGAAAAGATTTTAACAAGATAAAGCATTGACGAGCCTTCTTTTAAAAAGATTAATCACGTCGGTAGCATTGGTTACCAAAATGCAGAACACACCTGTTGGCAAAGGTCGACATGTTGAAACTTTCTGCCATCTGTTTCGCTCTAGATTTCAAATTTGAAAGCGTGTCTCGGCGCTTATTCAGCTCCTTGTCCGTGCTGCACAACATGGAAGATCACTTATAAGTGGATCTTAAAAAAAAAAACAGATATACATTTCGAATTGTGTCAAGAGAAGTTATTGTGTAGCAGCATACACATGAAAGCTATCTCGATACCATGAAGAAATGATTGTGATAATTGATAAATTGGTGCTAGTGTCTGTACAAAAGCAACCAGCATACACCATGTATCACACATACCATCACATCACAGAGAACATACATATTAACAGGCGAAGCACAATTATTCTAAGCAATTTCCACTTTCTCTCTGTGCGAATAAGAGATAAGATGATCTCTACGCAATTCCCACTTTCTATCTGTAACTGCCCTCCGACCCACGCAGGCGAAGCACAATTGGCGTAAAGCGTACACGGCATCGCCAATTGTTAAACGGTGGGAAACTAGCTGAATTTTGATCCTAGGGTTACGCTGAAATGGCATCGACAGCGTTTATACAGGTTCACTGGGTTCCTACATCATCATCGCAGCATCATTTCTGGCTAACGCGGCGTTGAATTTCTCGGACAAAACGCTGAATGGATCTGCAGGATGTGGCTAGCTAGGTCAAACGACACCGCAATCGACCACCAATCAATTAAATCATCCCTCTTCCACGCATTTCGGAGCTGGTAAGCAGAGAAAAAGGGATGATGCGCTAGGGTCAGCGAGCGAGCGAAACGTACATGGATTTGGGGGGAAGCCTGGCGAGCATCCCCTCGAGGCTGTCCAGCCTGGTCCCGAGGATGGTGATCTTGCGGCGGATGGCGGAGGTGTGGCGCATGACCTCCGGGCCGGACTGCGGGAGCGCCGCCCGGTCGGCGACCATGGCGGCGACGTCGTCCGCCAGCCGCGCCGCCTCGCCGTACTCCCGCACCCACGGATCCGCGGACGACGCCATCGCCGGCAGGGAGATGGACCCTATCGGTTCCCCGGGGGGGCCGAGCAGGGGGGTCGGTCGATGGGACGGCCGGCCGGCGAGACTGCCCGCTCCGATTCGGCCGCGTCGCTGGCGCCGGCTTGCTTGCTCGATTCGCTCCGCGGCGGCGACGCTTTCTTTCGTCCTCTTCCCCGCTTTTGGCCTTTGGCGTGTGATTTGTGGTTGGTGGTTTCTTCGCCGTGCCGTGCCTTTGACGGAGCGTAGCTGCGGGGAAGAAGGGATTAGACGCAGGATAACATGATTAGCACTGTATAGTTTAATTTTCATTTTTTTTATTCCTGTGGATGAGGTACTCCGATCTACTCCCTCCGTTTCTAAAACATAACACCTTTCAAAAAGATTCCGATATGGACTACATACGGATGCGTAAAACATATTTTCTCCGTCGAAAATCGCATCATCAAATGATAAAAATGGATATATCTAAAACTAAAATACATCTAGATACATCTCCTTTTATTCATTTTGATGACAAGTATTTCCGGACGGAGGAAGTATTTAAAATGTGAATTCACTCATTTTGTTCTGTACGCAGCTTGTATTGAAATCTCGAAAACACATTGTATTTAGCAACGGAGGGAGTGTGTAGCAAATGCCACGATCCCTCTCTCTTTCTTACTGGGCAAAAGTTGATGGTGAGGAGAGGGTAACCCTATAAGGGCAACTCTGACCGATTCCTAAAGATAAAGAAGGATTCGGCAGAGTAAACACTTAGTGAAGTATTTTTACTTCACTAAGATTAGGTCGGACCTAACCAATCCCCTATATATAACGGAGAAATTTTTGTTTTTTTTTAAACATATGCAATTTCACTATACATTGCAACTACGTACTAGCACGTATATGGAAACTAAACATGGATATGAATGTTCAAGCAAATCACCAATATAGTTTACAAATCGAATTATTTAAATTTAAACACATCAAATGGTCGAAATGTAGCAAATAACATGTGATAGAACAACTAGAAAGCGTTATGACATTGGCAGTGATGCTCAATAAGATCATTTTGGAGCTGAACATGAACTTGTCGGCTCTCGGTCCCGCGGGTGCTCTTCAAAGAATGCCAGGATCCTATTTGTATCATGCTTTGGCTCAACCGGAGTCCCGTTGATGATGTACCGAAAGTTCTCAGGCATATCCCTCCCGTCTTCAATGATCATGTTATGTAATATGATGCAACAAGTCATGATCTGCCATAGAACCTTGGAGCTCCAGTACTCGGCAGCCACGGCAGAGCTCGAAAAGGAAAACTAGGTACCCGGTAGTACTCCTACTTCACAGTTCACACTACAGCCTATAAGCACGATCATCATTAGCATAGAATCTAGGCATCAAGTGCAAACATAGAAAAAACAAACCTGGGCCGTGGTTTAGAAATGAAGGACGCATCATATCGTTCTCACGCTTGCTAAAACATCCTTCTCGCGCTCATGGGAGACAAACGAACATCCACTGCATAATGCAACACGCACGTCTTGTACTCTTTTGTCTCGTGCGACTTCGCGATCGTCGACGCTTGAGTGTGGGGTCAGGGAATTGGGGCTTGCCGCGTTGCGGCGGCGGCCGACCGGTCAGAGGCTAGAGATTTGGTGGTTATATCTGTCGGACCAATGGATTACGGGGTACCGGAGGACGTCTGACCGTGGGGGTGACGATGGTGCCCGGGAAGAGGCGGGACAAACGTCCATGGTGGCCCTTCTCTCGGGAGGAGACGGTTGAGGAACTGGCCCGAGAAGCGCTGCCCCTGAGTGTTGGGAACGTAGTAATTTCAAAAAAAATCCTACGCGCACAGGATCATGGTGATGCATAGCAATGAGAGGGGAGAGTGTGTCCACGTACCCTCGTAGACCGGAAGCGGAAGCGTTAACACAACGTGGTTGATGTAGTCATACGTTTTCACGATCCGATCGATCCGAGTACCGAACGTACGGCACCTCCGAGTTCAGCACACGTTCAGTTCGATGACGTCCCTCGAACTCCGATCCAGCCACGCTTTGAGGGAGAGTTCCGTCAGCACGACGGCGTGGTGACGGTGATGATGATGCTACCAACACAGGGCTTCGCCTAAGTACCGCTACGATATTATCGAGGTGGAATATGATGGAGGGGGGCACCGCACACGGCTAAGAGATCAATTGTTGTGTCTAGAGGTGCCCCCCCTGCCCCCGTATATAAAGGAGCAAGGGGGGGGGAGGCGGCCGGCCAGGGAGGGCGCGCCAAGGGGGGAGTCCTACTCCCACCAGGAGTAGGACTCCTCCTTTCCTAGTAGAAGTAGGAGAAGGGGAAGGAGGAGGTGGAGAGAAGGAAGGAGAGGGGCCGCCCCTTCCCTTGTCCAATTGGATTGGGGCAGGGGCGTGGCGCCACCTCCCGGCTGCCCTCTCTTCTCCACTAAGGCCCAATAGGCCCATTACTTCCCGAAGTGGGTTCAGTAACCCCGGTACTCGGTAAAATCCCGATTTCACGGAACACTCCTATATCCAAATATAGGCTTCCAATATATCAATATTTATGTTCGACCAATTCGAGACTCCTCGTCATGTCCGTGTTCATATCCGGGACTCCGAACAACCTTCGGTACATCAAAACACAAAACTCATAATACCAATCGTCATCTAACTTTAAGCGTGCGGACCCTACGGGTTCGAGAACTATGTAGACATGACCGAGACACGTCTCCGGTCAATAACCAATAGCGGAACCTGAATGCTCATATTGGCTCCTACATATTCTACGAAGATCTTTATCGGTCAAACCGCATAACATACGTTGTTCCCTTTGTCATCGGTATGTTACTTGCCCGAGATTCGATCGTCGGTATCTGAATACCTAGTTCAATCTCGTTACCGGCAAGCCTCTTTACTCGTTCCGTAATACATCACCTCGCAACTAACTCATTAGTCACAATGCTTGCAAGGCTTATAGTGATGTGCATTACCGAGAGGGCCCAGAGACACCTCTCCGACAATCAGAGTGACAAATCCTAATCTCGGAATACGCCAACCCAACAAGTACCTTCGAAGACACCTGTAGAGCACCTTTATAATCACCCAGTTACGTTGTGACGCTTGGTAGCACACTAAGTGTTCCTCCGATAAACAGGAGTTGCATAATCTCATAGTCATAGGAACATGTATAAGTCATGAAGAAAGCAATATCAACATACTAAACGATCAAGTGCTAAGCTAACAGAATGGGTCAAGTCAATCACATCATTCTCCTAATGATGTGATTCCGTTAATCAAATGACAACTCATGTCCATGGCTAGGAAACTCAACCATCTTCGATTAACGAGCTAGTCAAGTAGAGGCATACTAGTGACACTCTGTTTGTCTATGTATTCACACATGTATCATGTTTTCGGTTAATACAATTCTAGCATGAATAATAAACATTTATCATGTAATAAGGAAATAAACAATAACTTTATTATTGCCTCTAGGGCATATTTCCTTCAGTCTCCCACTTGCATTAGAGTCAATAATCTAGTTCACATCGCCATGTGATTTAACACTGATGTCTACTACGCAACCTTCTCCTTGTAGACGCTGTTGGGCCTCTAAGTGCAGAGGTTTGTAGGACAGTAGCAAATTTCCCTCAATTGAATGACCTAAGGTTTATCAATCCGTGGGAGGCGTAGGATGAAGATGGTCTCTCTCAAGCAACCCTGCAACCAAATAGCAAAGAGTCTCTTGTGTCCCCAACACACCCAATACAATGGTAAATTGTATAGGTGCACTAGTTCGGCGAAGAGATGGTGATACAAGTGCAATATGGATGTTAGATATAGGTTTTTGTAATCTGAAAATATAAAAATAGCAAGGTAACTAATGATAAAAGTGAGCACAAACGGTATTGCAATGCGTTGAAACAAGGCATAGGGTTCATACTTTCACTAGTGCAAGTTCTCTCAACAATAATAATATAATTGGATCATATAACTATCCCCCAACATGCAACAAAGAGTCACTCCAAAGTCACTAACAGCGGAGAACAAACGAAGAGCTTATGGTAGGGTACGAAACCACCTCAAAGTTATTCTTTTCGATCAATCCATTGGGCTATTCCTATAAGTGTCACAAACAGCCCTAGAGTTCGTAGTAAAATAACACCTTAAGTACATTACATGCAACAGTACCTAGAATTACTACTGGAAAAATATATAAAAGATCGTTGGGCCATGTAGGTTCCCCGTAATAATTATGTCCCATCCCTTTAGCTAATTTAGCTCTTAATACAGGATCATTTAAGTCTGGTTTCTTTGTTATTGGGATAGGTGAACTCTTTAGGATCCATCCCCCCAAGGAACCGGACATGAGAATTTATCATCATCCGGCTCGAGCAAGAGTGAAAGAAATAAGACCGCGGAAGATCCTTAATAGAATTAAGGTTTATAATGACTCAATGACTCTAGGCAAGAAAAGCTTTATCAGATTCTCTTCTTCATGGAAACCTGCTCGATTTAGATCGGGAAAATCGTACAGATTTTATGAAACCATAGTCAATCCTACTTTCGATAGGACCAATTGACAATTGAATCCATTTTTTCTCATTATTTGACTGTAAGTGCATCTAGTGCCCCTTAGTGATTTTGGTGTATTGAAGACTTATAGGTTAAGGGACTAATGTGTTTATGAGTGTACACAGGTCTATAAGTCTATGAGGAGTTTGATATTTACAGAGAAAGTCGACCCCTAAAAATGAAGTTCTTCGACTGAAGACTTTGATATTCTGAAGACTTTCTGAAGACTTTGAAAATGAAGAAACTGGTGTGACCTTGAAGACTTGGTATTCATTTGAGGAACATGAAGCGTGAAGACTTTTGTTTTCGTAGTTTCGTTTTCTCTTTCTTGAGTCATAGGAAACACCGTACTGTCAAAGGGGGTCGAGGAAATACTAAGGAAAAATTTCCATGTGATGCTCAACTCAAAATCCTACACCTACCAATCCCTTAGAGTGAAGCCTTTGGAAATCTCATACAGCTCAGTCAATTTCTTCAGTGATAGAGACGAAGTTCTTCCGGTCGTTGAGGAATTTGTTCGACCGAGGAGTTAGGAATTCGCCAAAGTCTGGATTGCCTACATGTGGAGGAACATGATAGCCCCGAGGAAGTTGAGAGTCAAATTTCCGACCGTTCTTTGTCTTCTTGGCACCTGTCCCAAAATATCTTATCCACCTAACGGTCATATCATTGAAGGGCATTTATGTCTTATCATGTCGGGCTGCTCCCTAGGCTATAAATAGCCGCCCCTACAACCACTAGCTGGTTGGCTGCTCCGAGAGAACTTGACACTTGTCATTTGAGAGCAACCCATCCTCCGAGGACTTTGAGCGAAAATCATCGAGTGAGGAAAAACCCAAAAACCAAACCCCTACAAACCCAAAGTGATTGAGCATCACTGAAGAGATTGATCCTGCGTGGATCCGACGCTTGTTACCTTTGAAGACTGTGCTTCTTCCAGACGGTTAGGCGTCATGGTCTAGAGCATCCAAGAGGAATTGTGGATCGCCGAGTGACCAAGTCTGTGAAGGTTTGGAAGTCGCCTGAAGACTTACCACGAGTGTTTTGGACGAGGTCTGTGTGACCTTAGTTCAAGGAGAATACGCTGAGGACTTGGTGTCCTGAGTTGCGTGCTCAGCGACTGGGTGTCCGGGACTGTGTCCTCGAGTTTAAATACTCACCGCTCCAACCAGACGTATAACCGAGACAACAGTTGGAACTGGTCTACCAAATCATTGTCTTCACCAACCTAATTGGTCCTATTTCCTCAACTCTTTCATTTCCTCATTACTGTGTTGAGTGTTCGTTCATATCTGTGTTTGAAGACTTTGACTCAAGACTTTCTCAATTTCCTCAGTTCAATTCTTGATCTGTTTGTCTTCATCTCGTGCTATCCTGTGTTTACGCTTTACATACTCTTTGATTGTCTTCATTTCATCATGATGACCATGCCCGCATTCTCTTATGTGTACTTCTGAGTACCTATTCCGCTGCAAGTAGTTCTTCACTTAGGAATTTCCTCACCGGAAAATTCCTCATTGAAGAATTAATAAAAATCGCCTATTCACCCCCCCTCTAGTCGATATAACGCACTTTCAATTGGTATCAGAGCAAGGTACTCCCTTGTTCTGTGTGATTTTGGTTTAACCACCTGGAGTTTTAGTTATGTCGACCGCAGGTATGAAGAAAGTGACATGCCCTATCTTTGACGGTCATGATTATCCCAAGTGGAAGGCCATGATGAGGAAGCGCCTCATGGCAATGGACAACGAGCTGTGGACCGTCACTGAAATTGGTCTTATTGATCTATGCAAGATGGCGAACGCAGATGATATTTGCAAGTACACTCGACTTGACATCATGGCGAAGGATATCATCTGTTCCTGCCTATCTAGAGATGAATTCAAGCGCATTATGCATCTTTGCAATGCGAAGCTTATCTGGGACCGAATCTCCGACGTCTATGAAGGTCATCGAACCCGTCATGATCCTTGGTTTGAGGACTTCAAGGAATCTCTCAAAACTATGACTCTCGAACCAGAATCATCATCTTCTGCAACATGTCTCATGGCAAAGGGTGACAAGGTAACCGAATGTTCCTCATCCGAGTTTAGTGATGATGAATCTGATGATGATGGATCTGATGATGATATTGAACCTAGCTATACCAAGCTTGTTTGTATTGCCACCAAACAACAACATGCCTTGGAAAAGGTTCAAAACATGTTAGGTAAAAGTGATGATATGTTGGGTGAAGAAATGGATCGCACTAAAGCCCCGATCGAAAATCTTCAGAGACTTGGTCTAGGTTTGACAACCTTCAAGGTCATCATAACACTCTCTTGTCGATCATGAGAAACTTTCTTATGAATTTCTTCAAAGAAAGCAAGATCTTGAGAAGCTAAGAGTGAGTTATGAAGATCTTGAAGGAGCGCGATTCATTGCTAGCTCAACAAATCAGCGCTTCTCGGGAAGAATTTGTTCCTCCATGCTTAAAGTGCATTGAACATGAATCGCTAATTCTTCACCGAATGTTCAAATGCTTCAACTGTTACAAATTCTTCACCTGCCTCTGCTATCACTAATTCCTCATCCGAGGACATTGCTAGTATCACCGACGATGCAGGGTTGAAGGAATTGTACATGACAGCATGTACAAAAGCCTCAAAGGGCATCGACTCTTTGTGATGTGCTTAAAAGCAGATCCTCAACAGAATCCTAGGAAAGAGGGTATTGCCTTTGAGAGGAAACTCAATGCTGATGGAACATATTGGAAGCTTTGGCGGTACCCCAAAACCTCATGGGTTGCTGCAAAGGGACCTCCAGTTGATCCATCTAACTTATCTGACTTTACATGTGAATCTCCTCATTCTTCCGATGAGTCATTTGACTCAACTATAAACTGTTCAAAAATCGAATGGTGAAGTATTTGCTAGATATGTTGGCACTAATCTGCAGAACGGTTCCCTATGAAGAAAATCTGGGTTCCCAAGAAGTGCCTTGAAAGTCTTCGTGAATGTCCTCATGACACCACACGTGAAGAATAGGAACCCAGATCAAACTCTTCATATGGACCAAATTCTTCATATGGATCCAAGTCCTCATACGGACCAAATTCCTCACATGGATCAAAGTCCTCATATGATTATCATCGTGCTAACAACTCTGTTTCGCAGGGTAGAGCTAAGGGCTATGAATATGTGCATTATTCTTCAAACCAATATGTTCATAAGTCCTCGAAGAATTTCTCTGCTTATTCATATGTTTACCCTAACCTCTCTTATGTGAAACAAAATGGATTGGCTTCTATGCCACCATTCTCATATGGAGCTTGTAGAGTGATGAACTCTTTGCCACCCCTTCAGATGTGGGTGGTGAAGAAAAGGAACTAATCTCTTCTGCAGGGTCAGGCCTCTAGACGTGCTTTAACGTCTGAAGAATTTGCTGGGGGCCTGACAAAAATGCCTGAAAGGACGCAGACTAATCATGAAGAAATGAACTTTCATTTCACACATCCTCATACTGCTTATCTGTTATACTGCCTGATGAAATTCATCTGATGAAATTGATATCATATTCTTCACTGATGAAGTATATGAGATCGTAAGTTGCACTAATTCATCTGCAGGATGATCAACCCAAAGCCAATGAGTGGGTCCTCGATAGTGGATGTACAAATCACATGACTGGTGACAAGAATCTATTGATGGATGCTCCCTTATCACCGTCACATTTGAAGCATATCATCTTTGCTGACAAAGGCAAAAGTCAGGTATTGAGTCTTGGTAAGGTTGCGATCTCTAAGGACATACACATGGGCAAAGTCATGCTTGTTGAGTCCTTAGGATACAACCTCATGTCAGTCTCAATGCTTTGTGATCTTGATATGGTTGTTGTCTTTGGCAAGTATCGTTGTGTTGTGATCATGGAAGCTGATAATTCCAAAGTCTTCGAAGGCTTTAGGAGAGGAAACTTGTATATTGTTGATTTCTCTCTGGGACCACAACCAGCCGTGTGTCTACTTGCAAAAGCTTGAAAGGCTGGCTATGGCATCGACGACTTGGTCACGCAGCATGAGGAATTTGCACACGCTTGCGAAGAAGAAGCATGTCATTGGCATTGAGAATGTAAAATTCCTCAAGGATCACTTGTGTGGAGCCCGTGAAGCTGGAAAAATGACCAAGGCCAAGCATCCAAATGAAGACTATCATGACCACTACTCGTCCATTGAATTGCTTCACATGGACCTCTTTGGTCCTAATCATTACTCAGCAGTCACTAATGATGCATCTCTATATGACTTTGTTATTGTTGATGATTACTCTCGTTACACATGGGTACACATTGTTACTTACAAACATGAAGTGCAGGAAGTCTTCAAACGATTTTCCTCGAGGGCTTCAACCAACTTTGGTGTGAAGATCAGGCACATCAGGAGTGACAATGGAACTGAGTTCAAGAATTCTGGTCTTGATGACTATCTTGATGAACTTGGTATTACTCATGAGTTATCTGCTCCTTATACTCCTCAACAAAATGGCGCCGTGGAGCGCAAGAACAGAACTCTTGTTGAGATGGCTCGCACTATGCTTGATGAATACAAAACGCCTCGTCATTTTTGGATTGATGCAATTGATACCGCGTGCCACATCATCAACAGAGTATATCTTCACAAATTCTTCAAGAAGACTGCCTATGAACTCCTCAACGACAAGAAACCCAATGTGAGTTATTTCAAAGTCTTGATTGCTAAATGCTGGATTAGAGATCCTCATCACAATGCTAAATTTGCACCAAAGCACATGAAGGTTTTATGCTTGGTTATGGAAAGGACTCGACACCTCTGAGTCTTCAACAATGTTCTTTACAAGATTGTTGAACTGTAGATGTCTTGATTCGATGAAACTAATGGCTCGCAAAGAGAGCACCTACCTTCTGTGATAGATGAACCAGCACCGAGGAATCTATCAAGTTCAAAGGCGACTAAGGATGTCATTCCTCTTGAAGAATCTGCTGAAGAATTCATTCTGACGCCAAGAACGTCGAGTGATGCACTGAAAATAATGTGAAGAAAATGGTGCTGAAGAAAATGCTGATCAAATTCCTCGACGACAACCAGCCCATCCTCGCGTTGCAAAAGAAGTGCAAGTTGACAAGATCATCGATGACATTGAAGCACCAGGTCCTCTCACACGCTCAAAAGCTTCACATTTATCTAACTTTTGTGGGCACTATGCTTTTGTCTCTATCACAGAGCCCACTAAGGTAGATGAAGCATTTCGAGCCCGAGTGGATTCAGCAATGCAAGAAGAATTACATCGATTCGAGCTCAACAATGTCCGGGACTGGTAAAACGTCCAGATCCTCGCAAGCATAATATCATTGGCACAAAGTGGATCTACCGCAACAAGCAAGATGAAAATGGCCTTGTGGTGAGGAATAAGGCACGACTTGTAGCTCAAGGCTACACACAGGTTGAAGGAATTGATTTCGATGAAACTTTTGCACTGTTGCTAGACTTGAGGCTATTCATATATTACTTGCTTATGTTAACCATCATAATATCACTTTATATCAAATGGATGTGAAAAGTGCATTCCTCAATGGTAAGCTTGAGGAAGAAGTATATGTTGCTCAACCCCAGGTTTTGAAGATCCAAAGAATCCCGACAAAGTCTTCAGACTCAACAAGGCCCTCTATGGCCTCAAACAGGCCCCACGGGCGTGGTATGATACATTGAAGGAATTCTTCGTGAAGAATGGCTTCACACCCGGTTCACTCGACCCTACTCTCTTTACTAAATCATATGATGGTGAACTATTTGTGTGCCAAATATATGATGATGATATTATCTTTGGTTGTACTGACCAACGTTATAGTGATGAATTTGCCTATATGATGAGTGAAGAATATCAAATGTCTATGATGGGAGAATTGAAATTCTTCTTAGGTCTTCAAATTCGTCAACAACACAATGGCATATTCATATCTCAGGAGAAATACCTCAAAGATGTTCTGAAGAAATTCGGCATGCAAGATTGCAAAGGCGTCAAAATTCCTATGACCACAAATGGCCATCTATGCACTGATGAAAATGGTATTGACTTTGATCACAAGGTATACCGCTCCATGATTGGTTCTCTATTGTACTTATGTGCATCTAGGCCTGATATAATGCTTAGTGTTTGCATGTGTGCCCGATTTCAAGCTACAGAAGGAATCACACCATAAGGTCAGTGAAGCATATTATTCGATATCTAGCTCACACACCAACACTAGGATTATGGTACCCCAAGGGCTCTACGTTTGATCTCATTGGATATTCTGACTCGACTATCTTTGGTGATCGTGTGGACCGCAAGTCAACATCTGGTACTTGTCATTTCCTCGGACGATCTTTGGTCTGTTGGTCCTCGAAGAAACAGAACTGCGTATCCGCTTCATCTGCGGAAGCTAAGTACATTGCTGCTGGCTCTTGTTGTGCTCAATTGCTTGTGGATGAAGCAAACTCTCAAGGACTACGACATCAACGTGAAGAATGTGCCTCTCTCTTGTGACAATGAGAGTGTCATCAAGATTGCTCACAACCCAGTTCAGCACTCGAAGACAAAGCACATTCAGATTCGTCATCATTTTCTTCGTGATCATGTGTTGAAGGCGACATCTCCATCGAGCATGTGAAGATCAAGAACAGCTAGCCGATATCTTCACAAAGCCCTTGGATGAGAAGAGATTTAGCAAGTTGCGGTGTGAGCTAAATATCTTAGAATCTTCAAATGTTCTTTGAAAAGGACACACATCCTGACACTTATGCAAAATTGATGACTTAGATGTGCAACTCATGAAGAAACGTTTTTCTTCAATCAATGAAGAATAACACTCTAAGTGTGAAGAGATTAATGAAGAATTTGATTCTCGTAACCCTCGACAATTGTACGCGGTGTCTGAAATCATCATTCTTATCTGATGGGTCACGCCACCACCAAAATTGAAAATCTTCAATTTGAGTTTTTCCTCGTTTTGAAATTCTTCGCTTTTTCAAATTCTTCAACTTTGCAAAATCTTCACTGTTTCCGTTGTCTTTCTTCATTGACTATATATATATATATGGGTTTATGTCCTCTACAGCATTCACTTATGGCTATTTCTTCAAGTTGCTTTTTCTGCTAAGTGAATGTGATCGGACCCTTCCCTCTATGCTATACTCAACCCAAGCTATTCACAAATTCTTCATGTGCGTTCTATTTGAAGCTCGTTCAAAATCTTCACTTGTGTCCTTGTCACCAAGAAATTGCGAACGGAACTTTTAACTTATCTTATCCAAATTTTCGCTTTGCCGCTCAAACCGTTCCGCATCCCACGATAAACTTATCTATTCACCCATGATCTAACACAATCTCCACTTTTCAAGCGTGGGTGACACATGTCAGCGAATGAGAAGGGCGAGGCACGTTAGTCCAAAATCTTGAGCGAACGGTTTTCACCGTGGCTATATATACCCCTCTCCCTTCCTCACTTCCTTTACTCCGCTCGACCGCTCTCTCTCTCTCGAGCTTCTCAAACCCTAAGCGCCGCCGCTACTCCATCGTCGCCGGTGAGGAAGAGCTTCCTTGCCTCGACCTCGTCGCCGTCGTACTTACGCCGACCAGCAGGGAATCTTCACTCCGCCCGCCGCCGTAGCTGTCTTCCTCCGCCGAGTTAGGGCGTGGGAGATCTGAACGAAACTTCTAATCTACACTTCTCGGTTAAATCGTGTTCTTCATTCGGGTAATTAAAAGTTACTTTTATTACTCGCTTTGATTCTCAAACCTTCCTAAAATCTTCAAAGGTGTTTATTCTTCAAATCTTCACACATATGAACACCTCAAATGAAATATGCTCTTGATTCGTTTCTCTAAGCAATGATTTTTCTTCAAGATTCCTCAATTGTATGGATCCTCGATCTACACAACTCTGGAACCTAAGACAAAGATCGCTTAGTGAAATTCTTCAAGGCTCATCTGGTCAAATTCCTCAAACTAGTTATTTTTGGAAAACCTTCTGAGAACGCATATGACCTCTCCAAATTCCTCACAACTATACTCTATTCACGGTACTCATGTCCGCTGCTGAATCACTAGGTTCTCATCAACTTAACTCATTTGCGCGTTCCTCGAAGAAAAGTTGCATACTTCTTCAGAGAATTCGATTGTTCAAATTCCTCTGCTAAAGAATATGGCAGAAGGAAAGAAGCCACAGAAAGGATGAAAGAGGCCTGAGGTCATGACTGCTTTCGAGATACCTGAGGACATATACGCTGACTATTGCACACCTGATGAAGCCAAGTTTGGCAAGGAAAACAAAAATCAGCGCAAGGTGCGCATTCAGAGGATTGAAAGGAGATGGGCAAGGGAATGGAGGGAGTACATATATGTTACTCCAAAGTACATGAAGAAATTCAGACTGAATCCTCCATGCCCAAGAGCTCCATTGGCACTGGCCAAGAAGTCGACCCCACTAGCATCAAGCGTGGTGAGGACTTTCTGAAGAATGGGCCAAGCGCCAAGCCAAGTTGGCGAGACAAGCCAAAGAAGCGGTGAGGAAATTCAATGAAGACTCACTACTCTGCTGCTGCCATCGAGGCCCCTGTTCAGCCGGAAGATCAATGGCAAAGAAGCCAGCGCACAAGCCAAGTGCTTCACCAACAAAGCCCTCACGGCCAAAATCCTCAACAATGCCCTCACGGCTAGAATCTTCAATGCCCTCACGGCCAGTTCCTCATGCTGCTCCTGCTCTTCCCAAATCCTCGGCTCCTACAAAGTCCTCGGCAGCTCCTCCAAAGTCCTCGGCTTTGTGCATCCGCCACGTGCAAAGGACTGCAGCATCTCTATTGCCTCTGGTGTCTCAAAGAAGTTTCTCACCAGCACCAAATTCTTCATCGAGCCCCACTCTGCTGAAGAAAAAGACAACTGCTGGGCGAGGTCCTCGGCCAAGTCCAAGAAGAAACATGTCGCCTTCCAAGTGCCATCGATGATGAAGCTGATGATGACGAACTTGCATAAATCATCGAGACCGACAAGAAAGGGCCGCTAGAGCCAAAGGCACACACTGCCCTTTGCGCTTTTGGATCAAAGGCGATCCTCGAGTACATTGATCTCGGCACAAGGATCCGAGACACCTATGCCTGATTTTCATCGACACTGGACAAAGTCACATGTCAACCCATTTCATCTTTGAAGAGAAATGGAAGTTTGAGAAGGCAAGGCAGATCAAGAAGGCTCAATTCAGAAAGAGAAGTTCTGAGGAAAACGTTGTCGAATGACAACCGAGGAACTCCTCAAGATCGATCTGAAATCAAAGCCCTCGGTGATAACTTTGATGCCTATTATGCTGATTGGCAAGGAGCCAAAGTCAGATTTGTCAATCGACAAAGAAGTTCAAAATGTTGCAGCCCCAACGCAACAAGAAATTCCTCAGTGGAGCCTCTGCTCACTATTTGAAGAACATGCCAAGACCACGATGATTTTCAACTGCTGAAGACAATGCTAGTTCCAGGGCTGATGACTCCATTCCAGCCACCAAGAAATTGCTGGGCATCCACTAGTGGTGCGCTGAAGAAATCGAAGAAGTCAGGCAATCTGCATCGATTCCGCTGAGAAATTCAACCAGATTCCTCGGCTCCTCCGCACCTACACCAACTCCAATCCTTCCATCGCATCGATGTGAAGAAGACCAAGGCTGTAGAGCGAGCTGCGATGAAGAAAAGGAAAGCATCAGCTGCTTCAAATTCTTCACCCGAAGAAAATGAAGCCTATGACAAGCTCTTTTGAAAATCCAATCGATGATGTTCCAATTTCCTCCATTCCATCAAAGGACCTTGTTCCTTTTGGTGAAGAGTATGAGATCCTAAGCGGATCGATGAAGAAAATCATTCTGCTGCTTCGTCAGAGCAGATTGATGAAGAAATTGAAGTGGATGCAATCCCTTCAACACCAATCATTTCCTCGCCCATGCCTCAGTTCACAGCTGAAGAGGCTGGTGTTGAGGAAATTGAAGACGAAGACGTGGATATTGGATGCACCACGCCTGTGATGAACGATGACTTTTGGGAAAGTCAGCATCCCAATTCTCCACTCTTCACCCCAATCCAACAAATTCCTCAGCCCCCTGCACCAACGGTTCAAATGGGCTCTGAAGAAACTCATCCCAACTCATCCGTGAATGAAGAAATTCCAGCCACTAGTGTTGAAGAACCTGCTGCTGCTGATCCTATGAACACGCAGACTGCATATGAAGAGGAACCAGAAAGTCCTCAGCCTGAAGACCTGAGATTGCGATTCCTGAGGTCGTGATGCAACTCACTGACACTCCACTGCCAAAGCCAAAGAATCCATTCTCAACGAAGCAAAAGTTCAAGGCTGAAGATTTCTTCGGTGAGCATGTATTCTTCACCGACTACAACCCATATGACTCTGCTCGCATAAGGAAGAGGCGTTTTTGGACTGCTAGTCAAGCCAACTTCTATTCCTCTGTGCTATTAAACAAAGACAAAGTCTTCGATCATGCACATATTCCTCATATGGACATGGAATCTCTGCCAGCTTGAGCCGGTCCTCGGTTTCTTCACGATGCGAGATTGCTGAATTTCTGCGACATCTGTGATTGGAATGAAGAACTCATTCTTCAATTCTATGCGATGTTGCACATCACCGGAGATTCTGAAGATG
The DNA here is from genome assembly GCA_021605205.1 of Aegilops longissima. NCBI lineage: Eukaryota > Viridiplantae > Streptophyta > Magnoliopsida > Poales > Poaceae > Aegilops > Aegilops longissima. The sequence goes on along the minus strand of CM038681.1, from coordinate 50,537,716 downwards.
TGAACTCATGGGTATTGGACTGGATGACAGAAAATACTCACTACAAGGCACCATCAACTGAATTGCTTCGTGCCCTCCCACTCGATCCTCCCTTGATGGTGCTTGTTGCATCTACAACGAACTGAGCTTTCAAATCATTACATGCAAGTCTTGATGAAGCCTTTGAAGCCGTGATGGCACCTCGAACCAAATTCTTCGTCAAGGAATTCTCAGATGTGCCTCGGACTGTCTATCGCATTACAGCGAAGACAATGAGTCCTATCAAAGGCCACGACTCAAATGATGAAGAAGTCGTTGGCATCATGAAGAATATTCTTTTCAATATCATTCATGGCGTTCCCGTCAACTTCCATGATTTCTTCATGAGGACTCTGGCAAACATTGCTATGTCACCTTTTGAGCTGAAGCCTTATGCACCATGGATTATGAGGTTCCTCAGGACAAGGTCTTCACTCAATTACAAGGCTGACACTCTGAACCACTGCAACTACGTGCCTCCAATTGAAGTCCTCAAACGGACATTTTCCTCAGCTGATGACAAGGGCAAGGCAACTGCTGTGATAGATGAAGGCATTCATCCATTGGATGGTCAATTTCGCAAAGCTGCATCCTACTCCACCAATGATGACTCTGCCACACATGACTCTGCCGCCAATACCTCAACCAAGCAAAATCCTCAAGCCACAGCACCCAGGGTGATGACTGATCGTGAGTTACTCCTCAGTCTTCATCAGAAGGTTGATCACAATCATAAATGGGTCAAGCATCAGTTTGGTTCAATTCTTCACAACATGACCTCAACACACAATGCAGTGAAGAAAAACCAATACTACCTCCATGAAACCTTCAACCGCACCTGGGCTGTTCTTTCTAATGTCTACAGCGCAGAAGAACTGAAGACAATGGGTCTCAAGGAAGAATTTGACTGGTCTGTACCTCCACCGAAGAAATTCAAGAAGGTCAAGGTTCCTTCCTTGGTAGCCAGCTCCTATTCTTCATCGCGCGACACTGATGAAAATGAAGACTTGGACGACACTGCGGAAGGCCCTACTACGACAACCGACCCCGACAACGCTGGCGCTCCTTCATCAACTTGAAATTCTTCAGGGGCGTTAGTCCTCAGTTTCAATCCCTTTGGTCATTTGATGACAAAGGGGGAGAAATGTGAGTTAATCTTTAAGCGGGTCTACTATATGGGCGTTTTTTTGCTAAGTTACAACTCTCGTTCTTCTGAAACTTTATTGGATCGAGTTGTAATCTTAAACCCGATGGTGCTCTGATACTTTTGATGTGTTCCTCTGCATGCTTATTCCTCATTATATGTTAATACACGCATGCTGAACTACATCAGTCACCATATTTCATCATGCATTTCAAATTCTTCATATTACATGTCAAATGCGTGTATGAATTACAAGATATAGGGGGAGATCTCCATGATTCAACTCTTCAAATGTGCAATGCCTGAAAAGCAAAATTCCTCACTATGCACATCTTCAGGGGGAGTTCTTCTATATCTTGCAATCAAATTCCTCAATATCAGTATTTACATTTCATATGTATATCCCCGTTGAAAACTTAACCTATATTGTCATCAATCACCAAAAAGGGGGAGATTGTAAGTGCATCTAGTGCCCCTTAGTGATTTTGGTGTATTGAAGACTTATAGGTTAAGGGACTAATGTGTTTATGAGTGTACACAGGTCTATAAGTCTATGAGGAGTTTGATATTTACAGAGAAAGTCGACCCTAAAATGAAGTTCTTCGATCAAGACTTTGATATTCGAAAACTTTACAAGACTTTGAAAGTGAAGAAATTGGTGTGACCTTGAAGACTTGGTATTAATTTGAGGAACATGAAGCGTGAAGACTTTTGTTTTCGTAGTTTCGTTTTCTCTTTCTTGAGTCATAGGAAACACCATACTGTTAAAGGGGTCGAGGAAATACTAAGGAAAAATTTCCATGTGATGCTCAACTCAAAATCCTACACCTACCAATCCCTTGAGTGAAGCCTTTGGAAATCTCATACAGCTCAGTCAATTTCTTGATGTGATGAGACGAAGTTCTTACAGTCACGAGAATTTGTTCGACCGAGGAGTTAGGAATTCGCCAGTCTTGGATTGCCTACATGTGAGGAACATGATAGCCCCGAGGAAGTTGAGAGTCAAATTTCCGACCGTTGCGATCTGCTTGCTTGACTGTCCCAAAATATCTTATCCACCTAACGGTCATATCATTGAAGGGCATTTATGTCTTATCATGTCGGGCTGCTCCCTATGCTATAAATAGCCGCCCCTACAACCACTAGCTGGTTGGCTGCTCGAGAGAACTTGACACTTGTCATTTGAGAGCAACCCATCCTCAGAGGACTTTGGCGAAAATCATCGAGTGAGGAAAACCCAAAACCAAACCCTACAAACCCAAAGTGATTGAGCATGGTGAAGAGATTGATCCTGCGTGGATCCGACGCTTGTTACCTTTGAAGACTGTGCTTCTTCCAGACGGTTAGGCGTCATGGTCTAGAGCATCCAAGAGGAATTGTGGATCGCCGAGTGACCAAGTCTGTGAAGGTTTGGAAGTCGCTGAAGACTTACCACGAGTGTTTGGGCGAGGTCTGTGACCTTAGTTCAAGGAGAATCGGTGAGGACTTGGTGTCTGAGCTGCGTGCTCAGCGATCGGGTGTCCGGACTGTGTCTCCTCGAGTTTAAATACTCACCCGCTCCAACCAGACGTATAACCGAGACAACAGTTTGAACTGGGCTACCAAATCATTGTCTTCACCAACCTAATCTGGTTCTATTTCCTCAACTCTTTCATTTCCTCATTCTTGTGTTGAGTGTTCGTTCATATCTGTGTTTGAAGACTTTGGTGAAGACTTTCTCAATTTCTCGCCCAATTCTTGATCGCTTGTCTTCATCTCGTGCTATCCTGTGTTTACGCTTTCAGACTCTTTGATTGTCATCATTTCATCATGATGACCATGCCCGCATTCTCTTATGCGTACTTCTGAGTACTTATTCCGCTGCAAGTAGTTCTTCACTTAGGAATTTCCTCACCGGAAAATTCCTCATTGAAGAATTCATAAAAATCGCCTATTCACCCCCTCTAGTCGATATAACGCACTTTCATTGACTATCCATAATAGTGTGGAAAGAAAGCCCGGACGAAGAGTGTCCTTGAGTTTCTCGCCCCTTTGCCTTAGGATTCGTTAATTCTCTTTCTCGATGGGATGGGGAAGGGATATAACTCAGCGGTAGAGTGTCACCTTGACGTGGTGGAAGTCATCGATTCGAGCCTGATTATCCCTAAACCCAATGTGAGTTTTTTCTATTTTGACTTACTCCCCGCCACGGCGAACGGGAATGGATAAGAGGCTTGTGGGATTGACGTGATAGGGTAGGGTTGGCTATCTTTGCTGTGGCGAACTCGGTGCTAATAATCTGAGCGCATGGATACAAGTTATCCTTGGAAGGAAAGACAATTCGAATCTGCTTTGTCTCACTAATAAGGAAGCTATAAGTAATGCAACTATGAATCTCATGGAGAGTTCGATCCTGGCTCGGGATGAGCGCCGCAGCATGCTTAACACATGCAAGTCAAACGGGAAGTGGTGTTTCCAGTGGCGAACGGGTGAGTAACGCGAAGAACCTGCCCTTGGGAGGGGAACAACAACTGAAACGGTTGCTAATACCCGTGAGGCTGAGGAGCAAAAGGAGAAATCCGCCCAAGGAGGGGCTCGCGTCGATTAGCTAGTTGGTGAGGTAATAGCTTACCAAGGCGATGATCGATGGCTGGTCCGAGAGGATGATCAGCCACACTGGGGCGAGACACGCCCCGAACTCCTATGGGAGGCGGCAGGGGAATTTTCCGCAATGGGCGAAAAGCTGACGAGCAATGCCGCGTGGAGGTGGAAGGCCTACGGTCGTCAACTTCTTTTCTCGGAGAAGAAACAATGACGGTATCGAGGAATAAGCATCGGCTAACTCTGTGCAAGAATCACAGAAGACAGAGGATGCAAGTGTTATCCGAATGATTGGGCGTAAAGCGTACGTAGGTGGCTTTTCAAGTCCGCGTCAAATCCTGTGGCTCAACCACGACAAAGTGTGAAACTACCAAGCTGGAGTACGGTAGGGGCAGAGGGAATTTCCGTGGGCGGTGAAATGCATTGAGATCGGAAAGAACACCAACGGCGAAAGCACTCTGCTGGGCCGACATCGACACCGAGAGACGAAAGCTAGGGGAGCAAATGGGATTAGAGACCCCAGAGTCCTAGCCATAAACGATGGATACTAGGTGCTTGTGCGACTCGACCCGTGCGAAGGCTGTAGCTAACGCGTTAAGTATCCCGCCTGGGAATACGTTCGCAAGAATGAAACTCAAAGGAATTGACGGGGCCCGCATGCGGTGGAGCATGTGGTTTAATTCGATGCAAAGCGAAGAACCTTACCAGGCTTGACATGCCGCTAATCCTCTTGAAAGAGAGGGTGCCCTCGAACGTGGACACAGGTGGTGCATGGCTGTCGTCATTTCGTGCCGTAAGGTGTTGGGTTAAGTCTCGCAACAAGCGCAACCCTCGTGTTTAGTTGCCACTATGAGTTTGGAACCTGAATGCAGACCACCGTGTTAAGCGGAGGAAGGAGAGGATGAGGCCAAGTCATCATGCCCCTTATGCCCCGGGCGACACACGTGCTACAATGGGCGGGACAAAGGGTCGCGATCTCGCGAGGGTGAGCTAACTCCAAAACCCGTCCTCGATTCGGATTGCAGGTTGCAACTCGCCTGCATGAAGCAGAATCGCTAGTAATCGCCCGGTCAGCCATACGGCGGTGAATCCGTTCGGCCTTGTACACACCGCCTGGCACACTATAGGAGTTGGCCATCTTTGAAGTCATTACCCTTAACCGTAAGGAGGGGGATGCCTAAGGCTAGGCTTATGAATGGAGTGAAGTCGTAACAAGGTAGCCGTCTTTGGAAGGTGCGGCTGGATCACCTCCTTTTCGTGGAGAGCTAATGCTTATGCTTATTGGGTAGTTTTGTTTGACACTTCTTCACGCCCAAAAGAAGGCAGCTATGTCTGAGCTAAACTTGGATATGGAAGTCTTCTTTCGTTTAAGGTGAAGTAAGACCAAGCTCATGAGCTTATTATCCTAGGTCGTAACAAATTAGTTGATAGTGATAGGATCCTTTTTGGCCCCCATGTCCCCCACAGTGGTGTGGCGGCATGGGGATGTCAAAAGGAAAGGATGGAGTTTTTCTCTCTTTTGGCGTGCAGGCCTCCCTTTGGGAGGCCAGCGACGGGCTATTAGCTCGGTGGTAGAGCGCCCTGATAATTGCGTCGTTGTGCACGGGCTGTGAGGGCTCTCACCACATGGATAGTTCAATGTGCTCATCGGCGCTGACCGAAGATGTGGATCATCCAAGGCACATTAGCATGGCGTACTCCTGTTTGAATCGGAGTTTGAAACCAAACAAACTTCTCCTCAGGAGGATAGATGGGGCGATTCAGGTGAGATCCCATGTAGATCTAACTTTCTATTCACTCGTGGGATCCAGGCGGTCCGGGGGGGGGGGGCACCACGGCTCCTCTCTTCTCGAGAATCCATACATCCCTTATCAGTGTATGAGAGCTATCTCTCGAGCACAGGTTGAGGTTCGTCCTCAATGAGAAAATGGAGCACCTAACAACACATCTTCATAGACCAAGAACTACGAGATCACCCCTTTCATTCTGGGGTGACGGAGGGATCGTAGCATTCGAGCCTTTTTTTCATGCTTTTCCCGGCGGTCTGGAGAAAGCAGCAATCAATAGGACTTTCCAAATCCTCCCTTCCTTTCAGGAAGAACGTGAAATTCTTTTTCCTTAAATGGGGGCAGAGCAGGTTTGAAAAAGGCTCTTAGAGTGACTAGGGTTGGGCCAGGAGGGTCTCTTAACGCCTTCCTTTTTCTGCCCATCGGAGTTATTTCCCAAGGACTTGCCATGGTAAGAGGGAGAAGGGGAAGAAGCACACTTAAAGAGCGCAGACAACGGGAGTTGTATGCTGCGTTCGAAGGATGAATCGCTCCCAAAAGGAGTCTATTGATTCTCTCCCAATTGGTTGGATCGAGGGGCAATGATTTACTTCACGAGCGAGGTCTCCGGTTTCAAGTCCAGATGGCCCAGCTGCGCCAGTGAAAAGAATAGAAGAAGCATCCACTCTTTCATGCATACTCCACTTGGCTCGGGGATATAGCTCATTGGTAGAGCTCCGCTCTTGCAATTGGGCCGCTATGATTACGGGTTGGCTGTCTAATTGTCCAAAGCGGTAATGATAGTATCTTGTACCTGAACCAATGGCTCACTATTTCTAAGTAATGGGGAAGAGGACTGAAACATGCCACCGAAAGACTCTCTTGAGACAAAAAGATGGGCTGTCAAAAGGTAGAGGAGGTAGGATGGGCGTTGGTCGATCTAGTATGGATCGTACATGGACGATAGTTGAGTCGGCGGCTCTCCTAGGCTTCCCTCATCTGGGATCCCTGGGGAAGAGGATCAAGTTGGCCCTTGCGAATAACTTGATGCACTATCTCCCTTCAACCCTTTGAGCGAAATGTAGCAAAAGGAAGGAAAATCCATGGACCGACCCCATTGTCTCCACCTCAGCAGGAACTACGAGATCACCCCAAGGACCCCTCGGCCTGTCCGGGTCACGGACCGACCATAGACCCTGCTCAATAAGTGGAACACATTAGTTGTCCGCTCTCCGATTGGGCAGTAAGGGTCGGAGAAGGGCAATCACTGCGTTCTTAAAACCAGCATTCTTAAGATCAAAGAGTCGGGGAAAAGGGAGAGCTCCCGTTCCTGGTTCTCTCAGAATCTGGATTACCCGAACCACAAGAATCCTTAGAATGGGATTCCAACTCAGCACCTTTTGTTTTGAGATTTTGAGAAGAGTTGCTCTTTGGAGAGCACAGATGATGAAAGTTGTAAGCTGTGTTCGGGGAGTTATTGTTTATCATTGGCCTCTATGGTAGAACCGTCGGGGAGGCCTCGAGAGGTGGTGGTTTACCCCTGGCGGATGTCAGCGTTCGAGTCCGCTTATCTCCAGCTCGTGAACTTAGCGGATACTATGATAGCGATAGCACGAATTTTGCCAATTCGCAGTTCGATCTATGATTTCACATTCATGGACGTTGATAAGATCCTTCCATTTAGTAGCACCTTAGGATGGCATAGCCTTAACGTTAATGGCGAGGTTCAAAAGAGGAAAGGCTTGCGGTGGATACCTAGGCACCCGAGAGACGAGGAAGGGCGTATGCGATGAAATGCTTCGGGGAGTTGAAAATAAGCATAGATCCGGAGATTCCCAAATAGGTCAACCTTTTAAACTACCTGCTGAATCCATAAGCAGGCAAGAGACAACCTGGCAACTGAAACATCTTAGTAGCTAGAGGAAAAGAAAGCAGAAGCGATGCTGAATCCATAAGCAGGCAAGAGACAACCTAGCAACTGAAACATCTTAGTAGCTAGAGGAAAAGAAAGCAGAAGCGATTCCCGTAGTAGCGGCGAGCGAAATGGGAGCAGCCTAAACCGTGAAAACGGGGTTGTGGGAGAGCAATACAAGCGTTGTGCTGCTAGGCGAAGCGGTTGAGTGCCGCACCCTAGATGGCTAAAGTCCAGTAGCCGAAATGCGTGGAATCCCGTGTGAATCAGCAAGGACCACCTTGCAAGGCTAAATACTCCTGGGTGACCGATAACGAAGTAGTACCGTGAGGGAAAGGTGAAAAGAACCCCGATGGGTAGTGAAATAGAACGTGAAACCGTCTTTGAGCTCCCAAGCAGTTGGAGGAAAGTGATCTCGACCGAGGTGCTGTTGAAGAATGAGCCGCGACTCATAGACAGTGGCTTGGTTAAGGAACGGAACCCACCAGAGCCGTGGCGAAGCGAGTCTTAATAGGGCGATTGTCACTTCTTATGGACCTGAACCTGGGTGATCTATCCATGACCAGGATGAAGCTTGGATGAAACTAAGCAGAGGTCCGAACCGATGATGTTGAAGAATCAGCAGATGAGTTGTGGTTAGGGGTGAAATGCCACTCGAACCCGAGCTAGCTGGTTCTCCCGAAATGCGTTGAGGCGCAGCAGTTGATTTGGACATCTAGGGGTAAAGCACGGTTTCGTGCGGGCTGCGCGAGTGGTACCAAATCGAGGCAAACTCTGAATACTAGATATGACCCAAAAATAGCAGGGTCAAGGTCGGCCAGGTGAGACGATGGGGATAAGCTTCATCGTCGAGAGGGAAACAGCCCGGATCACCAACTAAGGCCCCTAAATGACCGCCAAAGGATAAAGGAGGTGAGGTGCAAAGACAGCCAGAGGTTTGCCTAGAAGCAGCCACCCTTTAAAGAGTGCGTAATAGCTCACTGATCGAGCGCCCACGCTGAAGATGAACGGGGCTAAGCGATCTGCCGAAGCTGTGGGATGTCAAAATGCATTGGTAGGGGAGCGTTCTGCCTTAGAGGGAAGCAACCGCGAAAGCGGGGGTCGACGAAGCGGAAGCGAGAATGTCGGCTTGAGTAACAAAAACATTGGTGAGAATCCAATGCCCCGAAAACCCAAGGTTTCCTCCGCAAGGTACGTCCACGGAGGGTGAGTCAGGGCCTAAGATCAGGCCGAAAGGCGTAGTCTGTTGGTGGGAACGACACCTATGGGATCACAAGAATCCCTACTACGGTCGCGGGGCGCGGGGTCGTGAGAAGAGCGGATCAAACAGATAGCACACGGTTTCCTTATCCAGGTTCGGGCCGCGAGGATGCGTAAAACCCTACTCCTGCTTTGGTGGTTTGTTTATCTGTGTTCTCGAACTAGCAATGGGGCGTGAGGAGCTCCAAAAAGCCGAATCCCCCTCCTGGTCGCCTTGGGCCTCCTTTTATAGGGAAAGGGGTTCCACAGTGGCACACATGAGGTGGAAAGGGTACAGTGATGCGAGTTTATCCCTCGCATTACATGACAAGGCGCCATTAATGTGTCTTGCTTAGGTGTCCTTGCTTTATCGGGGACGGGGGAGAGCCATGTCTCGTCCGTCACCGCTCCCTTTCGTGTCGACACGCGCCCTGGCCAGCGGTGCCCGCGGTGCCATGTAGGCAGGTAGGCAGCTGAGGTGGCGCAGTGGTGGGTCTCAACGAAGATCCACTTGCCGCCACGCAGGTGCCTGCCCAACTGGTTTGGTCGGCAGCTGCATGCGAACGGTGGTGGAGGTTTGATTGGCGTGGGCCTGATGGTGGTCCTACGGGTGTTCTTGGCAAGGGCCTCGCCGTAGCCCCGGCAAGGGTCTTGCCGGGGCCCCGGAAAGGGTCTTGCCGTGGCGCCTGCTGTCATCCCCGGCAAGGCTCTTGCCGGGGGCCTTGTGGTCCTCCTTGGCTGGGATCCCGCCAAGGGTCGTCATCTTCTATAGTGTGTATCTGATCTTGAATGTCTTCACAAAGATCTGCATGCCACCATGGGGATGTCTCCCGAATCCTTGCCCCATGGGGGAAGTGGACTCAAGGGTGATTCGCTCCGTAGGTGTGGGGCGAGCTGCCACGGCAAGGGTCTTGCCGGGTTTGCTAAAACCGCCTCCCGGCAAGGATCTTGCCGGGGGAGTCCGCTTCGTCCCCTTTGCTCTTTGTGGTCTTGGTCTTGGCGTCGTTCTGCTCCTTTCGAGCTTCGGCCTTACCTTGGCTCACCTCCCTTGCCTTGCTCGGTCTTGGTGGTGCCATGCTCGGACTGCCTGCCGTGCAGTTATAGGAGTACAAAAGTGTACCCCTCTTTTTGTACACCGACATAGTCGATGGACAATAGGTCAATATTCCTGTACTACCCCTTGTTGGTACGGAGGGACGGAGGAGGCTAGATTAGCCGAAAGATGGTTATAGGTTTAAGGACACAAGGTGACCCTACTTTTTCAGGGTAAGAAGGGGTAGAAAAATGCCTCGAGCCGAGGTCCGAGTCTGAAGCTGCAGAAGCTGAGTATGAGCCCCGTGGACTAGCGATTGCTTCTCCACGAGGCTCATACCAGGCGCTACGGCGCTGAAGTATGTAACTAATGCCATACTCCCAGGAAAAGCTCGAACGACCTTAAACAAAAGGGTAACATCAACCAAAACCCTAATGTCACCTAGATACTCCAATGTCACCTCAAGTATCCGTGGGAATGATTATACGATATGCATCACACAATCTCAGATTCATCTATTCAACCAACACATAGAATCTCAAAGAGTGCCCCAATGTTTCTACTGAAGAATCAAGACGAAAACGTGTGCCAACCCCTATGTATAGGTTCATGGGCGGAACCCGCAAGTTGATCACCAAAACATACATCAAGTGGATAAATAGTACCCCATTGTCACCACGGGTATCCCACGCAAGACATACATCAAGTGTTCTCAAATCATTAAAAGACTCAATCCGATAAGATAACTTCAAAGGGGAAACTCAATCCATTACAAGAGAGTAGAGGGGGAGAAACATCATAAGATCCAACTACAATAGCAAAGCTCGCGATACACCAAGATCGTGCCGAATCAAGAACATGAGAGAGAGAGAGAGAGAGATCAAACACATAGCTACTGGTACATACCCTCAGCCCAGAGGGTGAACTACTCCCTCCTCGTCATGGAGAGCACCGGGATGATGAAGATGGCCACCGGTGAGGGTTCCCCCCTCCGGCAGGGTGCCGGAACAGGGTCCCGATTGGTTTTTAGTGGCTACAAAGGCTTGCGGCGGCGGAACTCCCGATCTATTCTATTCCCCGATGGTTTTAGGGTATATTGGTATATATAGGAGGAAGAAATACGTCAGGGGAGCCACGAGGGGCCCACGAGGGTGGAGGGCGCCCTCCTGCCTCGTGCCTTCCTCGTTGCTTCCCTTACGTGCACTCCAAGTCCCCTGGATTGCTTCTGTTCCAAATATAATTCTCCCGAAGGTTTCATTCCGTTTGGACTCCGTTTGATATTCCTTTTCTGCGAAACACTGAAACAAGGGAAAAACAGAAACTGGCACTGTGCTCTGGGTCAATAGGTTTGTCCCAAAAGTAATATAAAAGTGCATAATAAAGCCCATAAACATCCAAGACGGATAATATAATAGCATGAATACTTCATAAATTATAGATACGTTGGAAACGTATCAGCATCCCCAAGCTTAATTCCTGCTCGTCCTCGAGTAGGTAAATGATAAAAGAAAGAATTTATGAAGTGTGAATGTTAGCAGGTGCATAAGTTTGATCAATGATAATTTCAATCACCTTTTCTAGCATCATTATATGTCATAACAGTAGTTCAACTCATAGAACTTTTCATGGTCAAGTAACAAGCTATTCACATGTTAAAGTATAGATCATAAACTTTCTTGAAAACTAACAAACCGTGTTATTGGTCATCAAACAATTACAATTCATATTATTTTCAGGAAGAGTCTATGTCAGAGCTTTGATCCAACAAACTTCACATACTCAACTATCTTTTAGTCTTCTATGATTGCTACCACTCAAAGCATATTTTTAGAAAAAATAGTATTCATCGAACACAGAGAAAGATAGGGGCTTAATGTTTCGCCTCCCAACCTTTTACCTCAAGGGTAATGTCAACAATAATAATTCATGCCCAAATATATTTGAATGGCCATATATGCTTGCCAACTAAAGAGTAGGTTGGAATGAGAAGGAATACTACTGACTCTTGCATAAAAGTAAAAGATAGGCCCTTTGCAGAGGGAAGCAGGGATTTGCACAGGCGCCAGAGCTCGAGGCAAAAACAGAGATCAAAATAATTTTGAGAGGTATGCTTTCATTGTTGTAGGACCTTGAAGTATGTCTAGAGGAGGGGTGATTAGACTACTTGACCAATAAAAACTTAACCTTTTCCCAATTTTAGACTTTGGCAGATTTTAGCTATCTTTGAACAAGTCAAGCAATCTTCACACAATTCAAGCAAGCATGCAAAGAGTATATTGGCAGCGGAACATAAAGCATGCAACTTGCAAGAACGTAAAGGGAAGGGTTTGGAGGATTCAAACGCAATTGGAGACACCGATGTTTTAGTCGTGGTTCCGATAGGTGGTGCTATCGTACATCCACATTGATGGAGACTTCAACCCACGTAGGGTAACGGTTGCATGAGTCCACGGAGGGCTCCACCCATGAAGGGTCCACGAAGAAGCAACCTTGTCTATCCCACCATAGTCGTCGCCCACGAAGGACTTGCCTCACTAGCGGTAGATCTCCACGAAGTAGGCGATCTCCTTGCCCTTACAAACTCCTTGGTTCAACTCCACAATCTTGTCGGAGGCTCCCAAGTGACACCTAGCCAATCTAGGAGACACCACTCTCCAAGAAGTAATAAATGGTGTGTTGATGATGAACTCCTTGCTCTTGTGCTTCAAATGATAGTCTCCCCAACACTCAACTCTCTCTCACAGGATTCGGATTTGGTGGAAAGAGGATTTGAGTGGAAAGCAACTTGGGAAGGCTAGAGATCAAGATTCATATGGTAGGAATGGAATATCTTGGCCTCAACACATGAGTAGGTGGTTCTCTCTCAGAACTGGTAAGTTGGAAGTGTAGGTTTGTTCTGATGGCTCTCTCCACGAATGAAGAGGAGGTGGAGGGGTATATATAGCCTCCACACAAAATCTAACCGTTACACACAATTTACCAAACTCGGTGGGACCGAATCATCAAAATCCGTGGGACCGATTTAGTAAACCTAGTGACCGTTAGGATTTTCGGTGGGACCGATATGCAACTCGGTAGGACCGATATGGTTAGGGTTAGGGCATAACGTAATCTCGGTGAGACCGATTACACAAACTCGGTGAGACCGATTTTGGTAATAAGCTAACCAGAGAGTTGGTCAGGTAAACTCGGTGGGACCGATTTGCTCTTTCGGTGAGACCGAAAAGTTACAAAAGGGAAACAGAGAGTTTACATTGTAATCTCGGTGGGACTGATCGCTCACTTCGGTTAGACCGAAACGTTATGAAGGGAAACAGAGAGATTACAATCGCATCTCGGTGAGACCGAGATCCCTATCGGTGAAACCGATTTGCCTAGGGTTTGTGGCAGTGTCTATGACAACTGAACTCGGTGGCGCCGGATAGAAAGAATCGGTAGGGCCGAGTTTGACTTTAGGTTTAGGTCATATGTGGATGTGAGAAAGTAGTGGAGGGTTTTGGAGCATATCACTAAGCACATGAAGCAAAAGGCTCATTAAGCAACACCTCATCCCTTCTTGATAGTATTGGCTTTTCCTATAGACTCAATGTGATCTTGGATCACTAAAATGTAAAATGTAGAGTCTTGAGCTTTTGAGCTTGAGCCAATCCTTTGTCCTTGATATTTTGAGGGATCCACTTTCATCATCCATGCCATGCCATTCATTGGGCTTTCCTGAAATATTCATCTTGGAATAGTATTAGCTCAATGAGCTATATGTTGTTATGAATTACCAAAACCACCTAGGGATAGTTGCACTTTCAATCTCCCCCTTTTTGGTAATTGATGACAACATATAGATCAAAGCTTTGACAAATAATAATAGAATTGAAAAACATCGTCGCTTTGAGAAGTATGTGATAAGAAAGAGCTCCCCCTAAATTTGTGCATATTTTAAGATTTGCTTTGGACTGCAAATGCACAAGAAATTAGGCTCATGGGTTACTCTTCCATGTCATATACATCTTGGTGGAGCGCTCAAAATAATAACGATTGAATACATGCACTCACCACCAAGCACAGTGAATGATCATATAAGGATAAATAAGATAATATCATAAAAGGCATAAGTGTAGCTTATGATCAAACACATGATCATCAATGTCTCACAGGTAATGCATAGTATCTCAAGCAATCAAAACGCAAAAAAAAATTCAACCAAGAAGACAAGAGAGAACAAAAGCAAATCTCTCTCTCTCGAAGCCTATGATCTATACATTTTTCTCCCCCTTTGGCAACAAGTTACCAAAAAGTTCCTAGAAAATGCATAGTACTATGTCGTCTCTCAGGCTTGGTCTTCTAGTGGTGGTGTAGACAGGACTCCAAGGATGAATGCATCAGTAGACGTGGTAGGAGCTGAAGAAGTTGGAGCTGGAGCTGGTTGAGCTGGTGCTGTAGCTGGAGTTGAAGAAGTGGCTCTGGTGTCTGGAGTTGGCACTGCAGCTGATCTCTGAGCTCTAGGCACTCTCGCAAATGCATCAGTTGTCGTCTTGCCCTTCCTCTCCTGCATATCATCTTGTAACTTCTCCACAGCTGACTGAATCTCAGTCACTTTGACATCAAGATCATAGAATTTTTGTTCCATGATTCTCTCCAGGCTCTCATGGTTTTGAGTTAGGGTGGCCAACCCCTTCTCAATCCATAGAGTTGATGCTATTAAGTAACCAAGCTGCTCCTGCTTGTTCTTTAGAAAGTAGTCAGATGCCTCTGCTTGAGTGGGCATCTTTGCAGCTTTCTCTTGCCTTGCCTTCTCCTTTCTCTCCTGAGCTTGCACTGATGTTGGTTCATTCTCAGTCATGACAACTCGATTGTCCTCAAATTCAGGATAGAGAACCATGTGTTCCTTATCCAATAGATACTTTCCTGTGCCCATCTTCGAGTTTATCAACTCTTGAATCTGTGGGGCATAACCACAGATCCTCTTCTGATCTGCTGCTGTCCTCTTAATTGTCTCAACTATGAGGCTCATGACCTTGAATTTCTGAGGCACATCAAAAACATGAAGCAAATTGATTGCATGCCCTCTAATCATGTTATCGTCACCTGATTTGGGCAATAGAGTATGCCTTAAGATCCAATTGATTGTAGGCAGCCCTGACAGCAGAAAATGGACTGATCCAAACTTGAAGGTCTCAAGTGCATCATCTGGGATCTCCTTGTACATGTGTGACATAGAGTTATGATCCATTTTCTTCTTACCATAAATGTCCAGGTCATCCTCACTTTCCTTTGGGGCATTGATCAAACTTGCCCATTCCTCTATGGTAGACTGATATCTGGTTCCTTCTGACACCCACACTATCCTGCCATATGGATAGAAATGTGCTGTGGATTAGAATTGCATGATAAGTTCATCGTTCCAGTTGGTGAGCTTCTGCCCAACAAAATCAGCAACTCCACAAGCACTTGAAGGCATCATATACTCTGTGGTAGTGTTCTGCGTTCTCCTTCATGTAGATCCAGTTGACCCATCACATATCGCAAACTATGGGCTTCTTATCCAAGAAGATAGTCTCATAAAAGTCCTGCTGCTCCTTGGTGTGGAACCCAGAATCCACAACAGTCCTTCTCCTCGTGGCATATGGATCGACTCTCCCCATAGCCTCAACCCATTATCTCTCCGATCTTCATGTTTTTAGCCATAGGATGAGCATCGTTGTGGTGCAGGATCTTGGGTTTGAGTTTCCTTAGGACCTGCCCTTCTTCATCTTCTTCACTTCAACTTCGGCATTGGGGCCTTGTTCTTTTCAGTGGTGGTATGCTCTGGTATTTCTCTTGGGTGCATTCTTGGGCTTGGGGTAGCTTTTGGCTTGGAAGTTGCAGCCCTGATTTGATAGCATCACCCATCGACTTTTGTGCCTTGGGTGCTGGTTCTGCAACCTCTTCTTCTTCTTCCTCTTCCATCATGGAAGGCTTCCCAATCACTCTTGCCATGGTCTTCTTGACCCTTTCTTTCCTTTTCTTTCCCTCTGCAGAACAGGCTCTTTGGGTTGAGATTCCAAAGGAGCTTGAGTAGACACTCTGCTTTGGACATTGGTTGTGCCTTTCTTGGCCTTATTATTTTCAAACCAGGCTTCATTTGTAGATGAGCTGAACTCCCTCTTGAGCACTTTCTTCTTGGGCTTGCCTCATCCTCAACTGCCACATAATCCTCATCCTCGGACTCGAGGTCTTCTTCTTTCTTGTCCTTGTGGCAGCCTTGGGCAAATTGCTCGGTGCTTCTACTCCCTCATCTCGAGCTGCTTGAGGGACTAGTGCCCTTGCTCAATTGGATCTGCTCTTGATTTGTTCGCCATCACTTTGGTGCGACATGTTTGTGTAACCGATCACGACCACAATGAATAGTTATAGATGAGGTAGAGTGGATGAGCATCATGTCACATCCCTGGTTCTAGTAATGCCTAGTGTTAGCTCTTGGTAATGCATCATGTTATCTTTTCACAGAAAAATGAAATGGGGATGACAGAAACCCCCAGCACCACCTAACTCAACTAGGGTTACTAAAATACTTTTTCAATAAACCCAAAATGCCCTTCTAAAATGTTCATCATCTTGGCATTGGTCTAGAACCTCTCCCGAAAATGGCGCACATTTTTCTAGGCCATTCTGGATTTCTGAATTAAATCATATGTTATTTGCATTTGGACATTTAAATGCTATAAAATAGTTTAAATGTCTAAATAATCATAAAATGAAAGGTTCTTCGTTGGAAATATTTCAAACAGTGGGCTTCGAAAGGGTTTATGATTTTGAGTTAACATTAGTATTTTATTAAAGCCCTAAAGATTACAGAGAAATAGAAAACAAAAACAATTAAAAGAGAGAGAGGGTTTTTACCTGGCGCTTACCTGGCCTGGCCCAGCACGGCCCAACCCAGCTGGCCGATGCCAGTCGTCCCCTTCCTCTCGCCAGAAGGACGAGAGGCTTGTGCCCTTGCGCCCACGCCTTTGGCCACTTCTCGCTTTCGCGCTGCCTCGGCGCCCGGGGCGACGCCACGCACCCCCTGGAATCCCCTCGACCTCCCCCCGTGCTTCTCCCCTCCTCTGTCTCTCCCACGCGCAGCCGCCCGAAATCGCGGTCGCGCCGCTCGCCGTTCCCGGGGCCACCGGCCACCCCACGCCTCACCGACGCGCCCGAGAGCTCCACCTCGACGTCCTTGTCCTCTGCACCGAGCCAAGCGACGCCGGAAGCCCTGGAACACCGCCATCGCCGTCTTCTTCAACCTCGGTCCGCCGAGATCGCCGGCGACCGTGCGCCCGCCCTGTTGCTTCCCTGAGCTCCCCGAGGCCACCTCTGCACTCGCCGTGAGCCCCTGCTCCCAACCCCTCTCTCCCCTTTGTCGATTTCCTCCTCTAGCCCCATTGGCCACCCCAGCCGAAGCTCGCCGCCGCCACCGCACGTCGCCGTCGTGGCCACATCCACTTGGGCTTGATCCCGAGCACGTCACCATCTTCACCGCACTCGCAGGAGCCCAACGCACCACCCCATGCGCCTCGCCATGCCCCGTAGCCTCGGGTTCGACCTCGCTCAAACTCCGGCGACCGCCAAGGTCGTCGCCGGCGACGTTCCCGGTCACCCCGAGCTCCACCACTGCCACCAAACGACGCGGCTCGTTCCCAGCTTCGCGTAGAAGGTCTCCGCCGTCCATTTGGTCGCCGGAGCATGAAACCGCACTCCCACCGTCGCGTCTGGCCTCGCCGGCGGCTAAACGCCGGCTGGTTTGACCGTTGACCTTGACTGGGTGGGCCTAGGTTGACTCCCCCTGAGTCTATGACACGTGGGGCCCGCTCTGCTAATTAACTCAGATTAGTACTAACTAAATTTAGTTAGTTTAAGTAACTATTGACACGCGGGACCCACTGGTCAGTTTGACCTGGACCGGCCCCGTTTTGACCGCTGATGTCACCCTGACGCATGCTGATGCATTAATTCGATTACTGAAATTCCAGAAAATAGTATAAACTTCTAAAATTCATAGTAATTCAACCGTAACTCCAAATGAAATAATTTAAATATGAAAAATGATCATAAAAATCCAATCTATCCATATGTACTAGTTTCATGCATGTTTAAACAAGTTAACTTTCTGTTTAGTGCAAAACATGATAAAGCACTATTTAAGATCACAAATGTGTTTGAACTTTGAATCTTTGGTTCCAAATAGCTCAAACCCATCTGGTTGTAGTTGCATTAGCCCAACACACTCATGTTACCATGTCATGATCATGCATGATATTGTGCATTGCATTGATTGTGTTTCTTCTCTGTTGCCGGTAATTGTCCCCTCTCGATAGACGTGGTTTCGACAATGAGATCGATGACACTGATGAAGAGCTATATTATCTTCGGAAGTGCCAGGCAAGCAAAACCCCCTTGTTCATTCCGATACAATACCACTCTCTCGCTCCTGCTCTCTTTTACTGCATTAGGACAACAACGATTCATCTGTTACTTGCTGCGGTAGCTGAACCCCTTTATCCTCTGCATGACCTGTCATTCCACAGTAAATAGATGAAAGCCACTAGCATGAGTAGGAGTTGTTTGAGCCCTATTGTGCCTACTCACTCATGCTTGTTTGTCATGCCTGCTACTGCTTAGAGTTGAGTCAGGTCTGATTCATCGGGGATGAATCGGAGGTGTGTGAACATGTCCTACTGTTGAGAGCTAAGTGTGTGAATACGATTTGGTAAAGGTAGCGGTGAGAGGCCATGTAGGAGTACATGGTGGGTTGTCTCATTGAAGCCGTCCTCAGGAACTGAGTTCTGTGTCTGTGATCCATGAACAGTTACTACCACACATTGGGATCCTTAATTGACTCTCTCGGCTTCTTAACCACCCTTGTTCTCTGTCCAGGAGTTGCAACTAGTTTCTGGTGTTTGTAGGATATGTGTTGGAGGCCGTGCGTAGCGCTGACCCTAGGGGTGGGCTATGATGCGGTAGATACACCATGGCCCGTGTACTGAAGCGCCCGTTTGGTGTCTCGGGAACCCTGCTCACATCGTTCGGGGCCGTATGTGGAAACCTCGGCGGACTCCTGCGGATGGAACCTGAATAGGCGATAAACCGGACTAGAGACTTGAGTGTTTAGGTAGGCCGTGGCCGACACCCTCGCCGGCTTCCGCTTGAAGGTTACCGAGATACATGACGTGTACATGGCGGTAAGTGGCGAGGCGTGTGAAGAAGTACACCCTGCAGGGTTAACATCATCTATTGAATAGCCGTGTCCGTGGTAAAGGACTTCCAAGTTGCCTATAACAGTTTATAGACAAGTGAAAGTGGATACTCTAAAACGCGCAAGATAAGCGTGAGTGCTATGGATGGCCTTCTCGTGAGGGAGGCGGGAGCGGATCCATAGTGGTGTATTGATATGGTGAATATGTGGACTCGTAAAGCGCCACCTCAAAAGAGTTGCTTGCAGTCGTAGTTCAGGATAGCCACCGAGTCAAAGCTGGCTTGCTGTTGTTAAACTCCACCACCCCCTTTGTTGATACCGATGCATATGTAGTTAGTTCTGATGAAAGTCTTGTTGGGTACATTTGTACTCACGTCTGCTTATTTTATGTTTTTTAGAGAGATGTCAGTCTCGCTAGTAGTTCCGTGTGGACTTCGACGTCTAGCTTGATACCTCAGCTACGATCTTGTGTCCTCGGCAGGATCTGTAGATAGTCGCTTCTAAGCCTTTTTCATTTGTAGATGTCTGTACTCGGACATGTTAAGCTTCCGCTTGTGCTTTGACTTGTATGCTCAATGTTGGGTCATGAGACCCATGTTTGTAATATCTCGCTCCTTGGAGCCTAATGAATAAATACTTGAGTCGAGAGTTATGTTGTGATGCCATGTTGTATTTACACATATCGAGCATATTGTGTGTATGATCGAAATGCTTGGTATGTGTGGGATCCGACAATCTAGTTGTTTATCCTTGGCAGCCTCTCTTATGGGGAAATGTAGTCTAGTGCTTCCATGAGCCATAGTAGTCTGCTTCTGACCGGTTCACCGGAGTCCTGCTAGCCCAAAGACTACTCTTGCTTAGGACACTTGACTGGCGGCATGTGTTTCACTTCGTTCGTGGTATCTGTCCCTTCGGGAAATGTCGTGGTGACATCCGGCGTCCCGCCTAGCCTCCTACAGCCCGGGTTCCCGAGTCCTCGTTAGCCAGTCTACAGCCCGGATTCACACGCTGGCGACCGACATGCTCGATGTGATTCATGTATGCCTGTCCCCATGGGTTAGTGCCGCTTTGGGTTCACGACTAGCCATGGCGGCCGGGTTCTCTGTCATATGGATGCTAGCGACGCTATCATATATGTGAGCCAAAAGGCTAAGCGGTCCCGGGCCATGGTAAGGCGACACCGATAGAATACCGTCGCGTGAGGCCGCAAAGTGGTATGAGGTGTTACGGCTAGATCGATGTGACTTGAAGCGGGTCTGACAGCTTTGGTATCGAGCCTGACTGCTCAGTGGGATTACCAAGCCAAACTGGTCAAGTTGTGTCTAGAAATGCTTTAGTTATGTAAGGGAATTGATTGTGGAAGGGAACGTAAGGCTCTTTTTACTCCTTATACCTCATGGCCTTCTGATCTGAGTCAACCTCTTCTCTTCTACGGGGATGAAGAACTAGGCCTTCTCATCTATCTATCAGGATGACGTGTTACTAATCCATAGACTTTTAAGATTGTTGGTTTTAAGCCCCAGTTCAGTTTCTACTACTTCCGTGTGTTCATAGTTGGTCTCGGAACCTTGATTTTGTGCTTCTGAGTGGTTATGCCACCATTTTTGTAGGATGTCTCAAATCTTTTTCTGAGCATTTACAGCCGTTATGCTGTCCGAGTCATCTCAGATTTCTAAATAGTCTGATGCATTTGCAAATCCCTTCTCTCCATTTCTAATGTTCATTTGGGCCAGATTAATCACACAAATTAGTGTGTTGAGGTACTCCGCTACCTCGGCATATATGTTGGAGCTATTATTATGAACCTAGGTGTTTTAGGGAGTCACCTAGTAATCCAGCCATGCTTTGTATTCCTAGTGTGATGATTCTGGCCATTATTCTCGAAAGCATCCCGTGATGCAATTTAGTTAGTAGGTATTCTACTCCTGGGTTCTTGACCCAAGATTCACTCTACTTACCTCGTGTTGATAGTGTTGCTCGTACCTTTAGGATATTAGTAACATTGCGATAGTCCTCGAGGTCCATGGTATTTCCTTCTTCCAAATACTATGAATCGCTTATGGCAGGAGTTCCTCGCTGAACCGAAAGATCACAATAAGAGTGCTCTTGATGAGTTCTTCATTCTACATTGTGAATCTGCCAGTCCTACTTTCCTGTATGGGTTATCCGGAAGAAACCCGTTGAACTTGATTCGACATACTAACCTATGCATCCACAACTCAGAAAGTTATATGTTCCTCGAGTTGTTCCTCCTTAGTTGTATCCTGACCCCCGTCTATCAATTGATAGTCAAGGGTATGTGTGCGATCGTGTTTATCGATGCCTATTATCCTTGTGGTCCGTCAAGCCATTCTATTCCGGAATGACTGGGAGAAACAAACTCCAGTACCTCCTCCATATCCAGGATTGGGTCAAAGCAGTTGTAATCCGCAGATCAAATGCAATCAAGCTTTTGATTCTATTCTATCCGGAAGTATTACCCACTTTATGTCAGGAACGTCATGAGAATTGCACCTTCTCTTATGAATTCTTGATGCAGTGATACTCTCGCCCTCATTATTCGTTCCTCGATTCCGTTTTGTGGCAACCGGAATGCCGACAAGTGAATCATGATGTGTGAAATCAATACTGCTAGCAACTCCGTTGCTTGGTAGTTAATGGACAATATTCTCATTCTTAGCGTGTTGGTTATTAAATCATCATCCTAAGATTGATCGTGCTACCTAGTCCTTATTCCGGTGCACACTTCGATCAATGAGTTAGGATTATGTCAATCCCTTGCTCATTTGATCATATCATCTTGCCCTCAAAAGCAAGATTGTTCTCGAGCTTAGTAACATACCGGTGGTTCGTGATTTCCGAATATCTTCTCGAAAGTATTACCAGGTTGTCCCCTGACTGTTATGTTGAGCTCGTGATCAAGTTGGTTTTCCTCTAAACCAGCCATTCTCCAAGAATCTGTGTTGGATACCCCTGAGCTAGTTGGTTAAGCTAAACAACAACTTGGAGAGTTGGAAGATGAAAGCTTGTCCGACTTAGTTCATCACTAAGGGATATACTTGTGTGTGTGTGTGTGTGTGTGTGTGTGTGTGTGTGTGTGTGTGTGTGTGTGTGTTGAAGAAAGATGATATCTCCATCATTTGGTCCTCGTGATCAGTTGTTGGATCTATTGCCTTGTCAAAACTTTGACTTGAGTATGGGCTATCGTCAAGTCAATTCAGAACCAACGATGTTCGTAATGTTGTCTTACTCGTGGTTGATTCCTCGAGCATACACCATTACATCTTTTGGTCTGACCAATGCTATCATCGTGTTCACATGATGGTGGAAGTCCAGTGATATGGAAATTCCGATGAGTTGTTGTTGAGCCCATCAGCAACATCTTGTCTCCCCCATTGTCGGTGTCAAAACCGGCGGATCTCGGGTAGGGGGTCCCGAACTGTGCGTCTAGGCGGATGGTAACAGGAGACAAGGAACACGATGTTTTTACCCAGGTTCGGGCCCTCTCGATGGAGGTAATACCCTACTCCTGCTTGATTAATATTGATGATATGGGTAGTACAAGAGTAGATCTACCACGAGATCAAGGAGGCTAAACCCTAGAAGCTAGCCTATGGTATGATTGTTGTTAGTCCTCACGGACTAAAACCATCCGGTTTATATAGACACGGATAGGTTAGGGTTACACAGTCGGTTACAATGGTAGGAGATCTACATATCCGTATCGCCAAGCTTGCCTTCCACGCCAAGGAAAGTCCCATCCGGACAAGGGACGAAGTCTTCAATCTTGTATCTTCATAGTCTTGGAGTCCGGCAGTGATGATAGTTTGGCTATCCGGGCACCCCCTAATCCGGGACTCCCTCAGTAGCCCCTAGAACCAGGCTTCAATGACGATGAGTCGGTAGCGTTGATTGTCTTGACATTGCGGGCGGGTTCTTCTCAAATTTCAGTATACTTGTCGAATAGTGTAAACCCGATAAATGCTGCGCTCCTTGGCTTCTCGCCCAATAATGGCCATCTTCCACGTGTTTGAATGAATCGGCGCCGAGTACTTTTACACCCCCTAATAGCTGCCAAATGAGCTGCCTATAAAAGGGCGAGGATCTAGATCTGAGACACATCATCCCCCTTCATGACTTTCATCGGGCGCCTCGACCAAAGCCCATTCCATCATGGGCGGTCGACGCGGCTCCTCCTCTCGTGCTCCCAGCCCTCGGCCTGAAATTGGGAGAGATGCTCGAGTCCCGCATAGCTTAGCTAGTTATACTCCAAGCCAAGGGATTCTCCCCGGCCTTCATGGTTCAGTTCGAGCGGACTTGCCACCTACAAGGGCGGAAAGCAAGCGGAGAGTGTCCCGATCCATCTAAAGGAGGCGGGTATGCTTCATCTCTTATCTAGTAAGAGGACTCGGATTTCAATCCATTCGTTTCTCCGGGGCTCTTGGAGTTCTCTGACCTCGGTTGCACCACCTTACTCCTGCATCCATCTTGCACATCGGGCTTCGTGGCCCTTGCGAACTGTTCTTGGGCGTCGAGGCTCATTTCGGGCTGTGGAAGAGATTATTCTGCCTAGTACCCCGTTCTCATGAGGGTCAATATATCAAGTGGGCTGAGCCGAGCTATGGCGCATGTCCGGGACGGATACCTGTCCGGAACCCGAAGAAAGCGTCCAAGACTGGCCTTGAAATGGTTTTATATGGAGGGCGTCCCTCTGCGGATCCTGTTGGATCGGCCTTAGGAGTTCAGCAATGCTCCAGCGAAGAAGCCTAAGCTGGCGCCCTCGGAGCCCGGAGGAAAAATGGCCGGATGTCCTCTGTCGATGAGCGAATAAGGTTATTGGCTCATGCTGGATTGACCATGATTGGAGTCATGGCAATCTGTATTATGAGGGGAGTGCAGCCGCTCCAATATAGGGGCCACCCCATGTGGGATTTCAACGGGGAGGACGATGCCACCCGCCATGGCCGCAAAGGGCCGGGATCGGTCACCAAATTGGTGAAGATCTTATCTGCCATGTATAAAGGGGAGGAGGAGGATTTCCTCCGTGTCAATCCACTGAAGGAGTTTTCTTCGAATAATCCTCGAAGCTGGGTAAACAAACATCTTTGTGACCTGTCCGATCCATGTTCCCATGGTTAAATATCTCATTTCATGGTTTTTGCGCAGGAACTACGCCGGACTGTGGAGAAGATACACAGCCCGCCCCCACAACCCGAGGATCTGGAGCGGTCCCTCGATTCGACTTCCGAAGAGGATCCGGATATAAAGGTGGATTTGATCGACGGGGTGTTCTACCAACTTAGCATCGACGATGCTTTGGTTGCCATTACGGCTAATTACCCAGGAATACTTCCAGCCTCACAGAATGGCGAGACCGAGATCCCAAAGCCACGATAATGACCCATCCATGCTTATTTTTTATCACCAGTATACCAATGGTGCTTCGCGGGGGTACCTTGAGGCAGGAAGCCGAGCCCGTGGCGGCTGGCCAACAAAGGCGGTCTGCCCCACAGGCTAAAAAAAGTGCGGTCGGATCGAAATTCCGCCCGCAATGGTATGGCGTGTCACCATACTCCCGAGTTGATTCTGGAAGGCGTACTAACTGCTGGTGCTCTTTTCAGGAAAAAGCGCTCGCGAGGTGAGTCCGGAGAGGTTATAATCAAACCTTCACCGTCCGGGCTTCAAAGCGGGTCAGGAGGCTGAGGCGAGCACGAGGCGTCGTCGGATGCTCCTCCGACGAGAGGATGCCGATGGGTTGTCGCCACCAAGTCCGAGGTGGAGGCGCTTGAATCACAGCGCCGCCGGACAGTTCTTCGTGGCGATGTTTCTCCAGAGGCCTTGAATGCCTTGATTCGGAGATCGCACCTCCGTGCCGCTCAAGATGGTCTAGCGAGCCACGGAGCGTGTATGTAAGGACATACGGGTAAGGAAATTTGACGATTATATATGCAGTAGCCCCGAGACTTAAAATAGTTAGAATAACTGATTTAAGAATCATTTGTTATCTGAGGATCTTCTGAGAAAAGAATACCCGATTGTCCGGGGGCTTGAAGAGTGCAAGGCCCAACTTGAGGCCGCACTAGCACTTCTGAGGGAGCCAGAGAGACCCACTTGGTAATATCGCTTTAAAGGATAAATAGTTTATGAAGTCTGGCGGGTGTGTAAATCGACAAAAACATTGCAGATGGCGCGGACTAGATCCGGACAAGCACAGCTCTTGCGCCAGACTAAAGGCGGCGAGCGTGCTTACAAGGGTGCGGCGGGAAAAAACCTCCAAGATGCCAACACCAAGCTGGGTGAGGAACTAAAGGATGTTCGTGCCCGGTTATGCGACTCCGTGAAGGAGAATCGGCGGCTTCGTCGCGGCATTTTCATAAGTGCTTGGCGAACTTTGAAAGAGTTACGCGAGGAAAGCGACTAACATAAACATGTATGTAGGTTTGCTCACGGGTCGTCACGAGGGAGGAAGCCTAGTTCTTGGGTGATCTTCTTCCCGAATTCGTCAATTTTACCTAAAGCAAGTCCGGCGGTGATGAAAGGCATCGGCCAGGCCTTATGGCCATCTATCTCCCTACCGAAGGCATTGGGAGCTGGCAGAGCTGCTTCAAGGAGCAATGGCGGCGCTTCCGCTATGGAAGATATCGGCCTGCCGTCAAAAGCGCCGAGGCACAGGCCATGGTAAAGGCAGCGGTACCGAAGCTGACCCAAACCACATGGGCGAGTCGGACTGTGGGGCTGATGGGATGGAGATCCTGTAAGCTTAGTGTCTGCCAAGTAGAATTGGCGCCAAGTATTCAACAACATTGTAAATTAGATAGCCTATTAGATGGCATTGAGGAGGAATACAATGAGTCGAGTTGACTATGTAAAAATATGACATGAAAAAATGTCTTCTAGCGGATTGTAGATCATTTGTCATAGCGGACCTTTTAACCCGACCTCGGGACCCAATAGTCCGGAGTGTGTCCGAATACAACCGTGGTTATATAAGAACCGGGGTATGCATGGAGACAAGGCATAGGGGTCATTGTTGTTGTATCAGACAAGTGCCCAACTAGTTATGTTATATTACATGGGTAGTAAGAAACATCTTCAGGGAGAATAGTTCCGTTAAGGGCTCCTTTATTTGGGATGCATGCCCTAAAGTGCATGTCAAAGCTGCTATTAAAGCAGAAAATCATCAAGGGGCAGATGGGTAAATAGTTAAAAATCATCTTTCAGTTCACCGACCGAATATTCCCTTAAGAACGCTAGCTTTCGGCTTCACCCAGTCTGAGGTACTTATCCGGCTGACCCGGCGGTAACAATCGTGAGGTGCTCCTTTACCACCTAGCGAACAATCGGGAGCGTAGGGGTAGACACAGAGGCGAGCAACCCAGCTTGGCCAAAACTTAAGTCATATCGATGCATATAATGGTGAATAAAAGGTACATGTGGAAGTTTACACGCATGTGTTGGGCATGAAGCCCGTATAAATAAGCTTCATTAAAGAAGCCCCGAGAGTATAATAATGCGCGGACGGCGTCAAGTATGTCTTGAATGAAAAAGCGCAGATGAGCCTCTAGAGGCTTGAAGAAGGAGAGAAATAAAGGCAGCAAAAATAGAAAATGTGGACGGAGGAAGGACCACGAACTTGGAGTCCCGCGCAAGCGTAGAATCTTCGTGAGGCGGGTTGCGTTCCATGGGTTTGGCTCGAGTCGGTTATCCGATGCGCTTCCAGACGGTATGCTCAAGCGATCGGGACTTGAGTCGATGATGAAGGACCTTCCCATTTGGGCTTGAGTTTGTCCTTTTTCTTGTCCGGCGAGCGTAGAACTAGTTAACCAGCGTTATAAGCTTTGGCCCGTACTTCCCTGCTTTGATATCTTGAGCCTGCTGTTGATAGAATGTGGAGCGAGCTTTTGCCACGTCGCGCTCCTCCTCCAATGCGTCCAAGCTGTCTGCACGGTCGAGCTCGGCTTCTCTTTCTTCATACATGCGCGAGGTGAGTCATGTATTATGTCGCGAGCAAGACTGCCTCTGCGCGTACACCATAAAAATGGTGTGAATCCGGTAGTACGATTGGCGTGATCCAGCCCCAGTCTGAGTCGAGCTCCTCAACCCGGTCGTGTTAGATTCCTTGAGGACCGCTTTTGATGCGTGTTTAATGCCGCTCATGATTAGACCATTTGCTCGTTCGACTTGGCGTTGGTTTGAGGTGATAGGCGGCGTGTCGAGCTTGATGCCCATGTTTTTGCACCATAATTTAACCTCATCGGCCGTAAAGTTGGTGCCGTTATCGATGATAATCTTGTGGGGACACCGTGGCGATTGCACTACCTGATATGAAGTCTATCACGGTCCGGATTGAGCCGTTTTAGCGAGTTTGGCCTCTATCCATTTGGTGAATTTATCCACCATGACCAATAGGTATTTTGCTTGTGGGTTCCTCCTTAAGGGGTCCAACCATGTCAAGCCCCGGACCGTGACGGCGGGTGATGGGTATAGTTTTGAGGCGGTGGTGGCATGTGGCTTTAGTTAGCAAAGGCGGCAACGGCGCATCGTTGGACTAAGTCCGCTAGCGTCTGCGCGCCGTCGGCCAATAAAATCCTGTCTGGAAGGCCTTGCCTACAAGGGCCGGGCTGCGGCGTGGTGCCCACCCGGTCGGCATGAATTTCAGCCAGGAGGTTTAGCCCTTCCTCTTGAGATACACCTTTGAAGGACTCATTGGTGCTATTATTATAGCTCTCCCTCATGGACTTTATAGGCTTTAGATCGCCGTACTATGCAGCGAGCCTCTTTTTGGTCTTGGGGAGTTCCTGCCTAGTTAGGTAGGCTAGGAATGGTTCCGTCCGCAGGCGATAACGCCATTATTTAAGTGGGCGGTGTTATCTCGGTGGCGAGCCTCGGTTGTGTCAGTGTTCGGCGTCGGGCGATGCGGTTGGAGTCCGTTGTTATTGTGCGGACTCCCTTCATTGTTATTGCGAAAGATATTGGGTGGGGCGGCATCAGCGTTTTGCGCGATGTGTGCCAATATGTCGGCTGCTGGTTGTTATCCGGGCTATATGATGAAATTGAGCCCTTGAACCGTCTTGACATTTTAGGACCGCATTGCGGTATGCTGCCATTTTCGGATCTTTGGCATCAAAGTCTCCGTTTATTTGAGATATCGCGAGTTTGAATCGCGCACCTCTAGGCGTTTAATGCCCATGGAGCTGCCATCCGGGAGGCGATGCGAAGGGCCTCGTATTGACTGCGTTGTTGGAGTCATATACATTATCGAGAAGGCGTATTGGATTGTGTCCCCGGTTGGGGGACGTCGGGAGACGCCAGACCCCGATGGCCCAACATTTTGGAGCAGACGGATAATATAATAGCATGAATACTTCATAAATTATAGATCGTTGGAAGCGTATCAGCATCTAAAGCAATTCTGAGTCCTCGGTGGGTAAATAAAAAGAAGAATTTATGAAGTGTGAATGTTAGCAGGTGCATAAGTTTGATCAATAATTTCAATCACCTTTTCTAGCATCATTATATGTCATAACAGTAGTTCAACTCATAGAACTTTCATGGTCAGTAACAAGCTATTCACATGTTAAAGTATAGATCATAAACTTTCTTGAAAACTAACAAACGTGTTATTGGTCATCAAACAATTACAATTCATATTATTTTTCAGGAAGAGTCTATGTCGAACTTTGATCAACAAACTTCATACTCAACTATCTTTTAGTCTTCTATGATTGCTACCACTCAAAAGCATATTTTTTAGAAAAATAGTATTCATCGAACACAGAGAAAAGATAGGGGCTTAATGTTTACGCCTCCAACCTTTTACCTCAAGGGTAATGTCAACAATAATAATTCATGCCCAAATATATTTGAATGGCCATATGTACACTTAACTAAAGTGAGTTGGAATGAGAGGAATACCCTACTGACTCTTGCATAAAAGTAAAGATAGGCCCTACTTGCGGAGAGCGAGGGGATTGCACGGTAGCTCGAGCTGAAGAACAGATCAAAAATAATTTTGAGAGGTATGCTTTTCATTGTTGTAGGACCTTGAAGTATGTCTAGAGGAGGGTGATTAGACTACTTGACCAATAAAACTTAACCTTTTCCCAATTTTAGACTTTGGCAGATTTTAGCTATCTTTGAACAAGTCAAGCAATCTTCACACAATTCAAACAAGCATGCAAAAGAGTATATTGGCAGCGGACATAAAGCATGCAACTTGCAAGAATGTAAAGGGAAGGGTTTGGGAGATTCAAAGCATAATTGGAACACCGATGTTTTAGTCGTGGTTCCGATGAGGTGGTGCTCGTACATCCACATTGATGGAGACTTCAACGTGGGGTAGCAGTTGCATGAGTCCACGGAGGCTCCACCCATGAAGGGTCCACGAAGAAACAACCTTGTCTATCCCACCATGGTGCCGTCGCCCACGAAGGACTTGCCTCACTAGCGGTAGATCTTCACGAAGTAGGCGATCTCCTTGCCCTTACAAACTCCTTGGTTCAACTCCACAATCTTGTCGGAGGCTCCCAAAGTGACACCTAGCCAATCTAGGAGACACCACTCTCAAGAAGTAACAAATGGTGTGTTGATGATGAACTCCTTGCTCTTGTGCTTCAAATGATAGTCTCCCAACACTCAACTCTCTCTCTAGAGTTGGATTTGGTGGAAGAGGATTTGAGTGGAAAGCAACTGGGAAGGCTAGAGATCAAGATTCATATGGTAGGAATGGAATATCTTGGCCTCAACACATGAGTAGGTGGTTCTCTCTCGAGATCGGTAAGTTGGAAGTGTAGGTTTGTTACGATGGCTCTCTCCACGAATGAAGAGGAGGTGGAGGGGTATATATAGCCTCCACACAAAAATCTAACCGTTACACACAATTTACCAAACTCGGTGGGACCGATCATCAAACTCCGTGGGACGATTTAGTAAACCTAGTGACCGTTAGGATTTTGGTGGGACCGATATACAACTTCGGTAGGACCGATATGGTTAGGGTTAGGGCATAACGTAATCTCGGTGAGACCGATTACACAAACTTCGGTGAGACCGATTTTGGTAATAAGCTAACAGAGAGTTGGTCGAATGGCTTCGGTGGGACCGATTTGCTCTTTGGTGAGACCGAAAAGTTACAAAGGAAGCAGAGGTTTACATTGTAATCTCGGTGGGACTGATACGCTCACTTGGTTGAACCCGAAGCGTTATGAAGAAGCAGAGAGATTACAATCGCATCTCGGTGAGACCTGAGATCCCTATCGATGAAACCGATTTGCCTAGGGTTTGTGGCAGTGTCTATGACAACTGAACTTCGGTGGCGCCGGATAGAAAGAATCGAGTGAGGCGAGTTTGACTTTAGGTTTAGGTCATATGTGGATGTGAGAAAGTGAGTGGAGGGTTTTGGAGCATATCACTAAGCACATGAAGCAAAAGGCTCATTAAGCAACACCTCATCCCTTCTTGATAGTATTGGCTTTTCCTATAGACTCAATGTGATCTTGGATCACTAAAATGTAAAATGTAGAGTCTTGAGCTTTTGAGCTTGAGCCAATCCTTTGTCCTTGATATTTTGAGGATCCACTTTCATCATCCATGCCATGCCATTCATTGAGCTTTCCTGAAATATTCATCTTGGAATAGTATTAGCTCAATGAGCTATATGTTGTTATAGAATTACCAAAACCACCTAGGGATAGTTGCACTTTCAATCTCCCCTTTTTTGGTAATTGATGACAACATATAGATCAAAGCTGACAAATAATAATAGAATTGAAAACATCGTCGCTTTGAGAAGTATGTGATAAGAAAGAGCTCCCCTAAATTTGTGCATATTTTAAGATTTGCTTTGGATTGCCAAATGCACAAGAAATTAGGCTCATGGGTTACTCTTCCATGTCATATACATCTTGGTGGAGCGCTCAAAATAATAACGATTGAATACATGCACTCACCACCAAGCACAGGTGAATGATCATATAAGGATAAATAAGATAATATCATAAAAGGCATAAGTGTAGCTTGTGATCAAACACATGATCATCAATGTCTCAGGGTAATGCATAGTATCTCAAGCAATCAAAAGCAAAAAAATTCAACCAAGAAGACAAGAAGAGAGAACAAAAGCAAATCTCTCTCTCAAGAGCCTATGATCTATACATTTTCTCTCCCCTTTGGCAACAAGTTACCAAAAAGTTCCTAGAAAATGCATAGTACTATATAGTCTCTCAGGCTTGGTCTTCTAGTGGTGGTGTGAAACAGGACTCCAGGATGAATGCATCAAGAGGCGTGGTAGGAGCTGAAGAAGTTGGAGGCTGGAGGCTGGTTGAGCTGGTTGCTGTGGTTTGGAGTTGAAGAAGTGGCTCGGTGTGCAGTTGGCACTGCAGCTGATCTCTCGAGCTCTAGGCACTCTAGCAAATGCATCGGTTGTCGTCTTGCCCTTCCTCTCACTGCATATCATCTTGTAACTTCTCCCACGGTGGCCGAATCTCGAGTCACTTTGACATCAAGATCATAGAATTTTTGTTCCATGATTCTCTCAGGAGCTCTCATGGTTTTGAGTTAGGGTGGCCAACCCCTTCTCAATCCATAGAGTTGATGCTATTAAGTAACCAAGCTGCTCCTGCTTGTTCTTTAGAAAGTAGTCAGATGCCTCTGCTTGAGTGGGCATCTTTGCAGCTTTCTCTTGCCTTGCCTTCTCCTTTCTCTCCTGAGCTTGCCTTGATGTTGGTTCATTCTAGATCCTATGACAACTCGATTGTCCTCAAATTCAGGATAGAGAACCATGTGTTCCTTATCCAATAGATACTTTCCTGTGCCCCATCTTGAGGTTTATCAACTCTTGAATCACTGGGGCATAACCCGAGATCCTCTTCGATCTGCTGCTTGTCCTCTTAATTGTCTCAACTATGAGGCTCATGACCTTGAATTTAAGAGGCACATCAAAAACATGAAGCAAATTGATTGCATGCCCTCTAATCATGTTATCGTCACCTGATTTGGGCAATAGAGTATGCCTTAGATCCAATTGATTGTGGCAGCCTGCAGCAATGAAAATGGACTGATCCAAACTTGAAGGTCTCAAGTGCATCATCCGGGATCTCCTTGTACACATGTGTGACATAGAGTTATGATCCATTTTCTTCTTACCATAAATGTCCAGGTCATCCTCACTTTCCTTTGGGGCATTGATCAAACTTGCCCATTCCTCTATGGTGGTAATCTCGGTTCCTTGACACCACACTATCTTTTTGCCATATGGATAGAAATGTCTTTGTGGATTAGAATTGCATGATAAGTTCATCGTTCCAGGTTGGTGAGCTTCGCCCAACAAAATCAGCAACTCCACAAGCAGGCTGTCATACTACTCGGGGAGTAGTGTTCTACGTTCTCCTTCATGTAGATCCAGTTGACCCATCACATACTCGCAAACTATGGGCTTCTTATCCGGCCAAGATAGTCTCATAAAAGTCCCTCTGCTCCTTGGTGTGGAACACTTGTAATCCACAACAGTCCTTCTCCTCGTGGCATATGGATCTGGCTCTCCCCATAGCCTCAACCCATTATCTCTCACGATCTTCATGTTTTTAGCCATAGGATGAGCATATCGTTGTAGATGCAGGATCTTGGGTTTGAGTTTCCTTAGAGACTGCCCTTCTTCATCTTCTTCACTTCAACTTAGGGCATTGGGGCCTTGTTCTTTTCAGCCCGTGGTATGCTCACGGTATTTCTCTGGGTGCATTCTTGGGCTTGGGGTAGCTTTTGGCTTGGAAGTTGCAGCCCTGATTTGATAGCATCACCCATCGACTTTTGTGCCTTGGAGTGCTTTGCAACCTCTTCTTCTTCCTCTTCCATCATGGAAGGCTTCCCAATCACTCTTGCCATGGTCTTCTTGACCCTTTCTTTTTCTTTTCCCTCTCTGCAACGAGGGCTCTTTGGGTTGAGATTCCAAGGAGCTTGGGTAGAACCTCTGGCTTTGGACATTGGTTGTCGCGCCTTGGCCTTATTATTTTCAAACCAGGCTTCCACTGTAGATGAGTAGAACTCCCTCTTGAGCACTTTCTTCTTGGAGCTTGCCTCATCCTCAAGCCCACATAATCCTCATCCTCGACTCACGAGGTCTTCTTCTTTCTTGTCCTTGTGGCAGCCTTGGGCAAATTGCTGGAGTGCTTCTACTCCCCTCATCTGAGCTGCTTGAGGGACTAGTGCCCTTGCTCAATTGGATCTGCTCTTGATTTGTTACAGCCATCACTTTGGTGCGACATCTTTGTACAAGCCCGACTCTTGACACATGAATAGTTATAGATGAGGTAGAGTGGATGAGCATCATGTCACATCCACAGTTCTGATAATGCCTAGTGTTAGCTCTTGGTAATGCATCATGTTATCTTTTCACGAGAAAAAATGAAATGGGGATGCAGAAAACTGACACCACCTAACTCAACTAGGGTTACTAAAATACTTTTCCAATAAACCCAAAATGCCCTTCTAAAATGTTCATCATCTTGGCATTGGTCTAGAACCTCTCCAGAAAATGGCGCACATTTTTCTAGGCCATTCTGGATTCTGAGATTAAATCATATGTTATTTGCATTTGGACATTTAAATGCTATAAAATAGTTTAAATGTCTAAATAATCATAAAATGAAAGGTTCTTGTTGGAAATATTTCAAGCAGTGGAGCACCAGCGAGTTTATGATTTTGAGTTAACATTAGTATTTTATTAAAGCCTAAAGATTACGAGAGATAGAAACAAAAACAATTAAAAAGAGGGTTTTTACAGGCGCTTACGCTTTGTAGCATGCAGCCCAACCAGGCGGCGATGCAGTCGTCCCCTTCCTCTACGAGAAGAACCGAGAGCTTGTACTTGCCAGGTGCCTGCAGCACTAGCCACTTCACGCACTTCCGCGCTTCCTCGGCGTAGGCGACGCCACCGCACCCCCAGAATCCCTCGACCTCCCCGTGCTTCTCCCTCCTCTGTCTCTCCTGCAGAACCTAGAAATCGCTGAGTCAGCGCCGCTTCTCGCCGTTCCGGGGCCTGCAGCCACCCACGCCTCACCGCGCGAGAGGCTCCACCTCGCACGTCCTTGTCCTCTGCTGCCGAGCCAGCGGCGCCCGGAAGCCACAGAACACCGCCATGCGTCTTCTTCAACCTCGGAATCATGAAGATGGCGGCGACCGTGCGCCCACTTCTGTTGCTTCCCCCTCGAGCTCCCGAGGCCACCTCTACACTTTCGCCCGTGAGCCCCTGCTCCCAACCCCTCTCTCCCTTTAGCCGATTTCCTCCTGCTAGCCCCATTAGCCACCCCAGCCGGCTTCGCCGCCGCCACCGCGCGTGCATTCGTGGCCACATCCACCAGGCTTGATCGAAACGCGTCGCCCATCTTCACGCGCGAAATTAGCGCTAGCACCTCCCCATCGCCTTGACGCCATGCCCCGTGTAGCCTCGGGTTCGACCTACGCTCAAACTCCGCGACCGCCAAGATAAATGCCGGCGGCGTTCAGTCACCCAGAGCTCCTGCGCCACCAAGCAGCGGCTCGTTCCCGGCTAAGCTGAAAGGTCTCCACGTCCATTTAGTGGCCGAGACATGAAACCCACTCCCATCGCGTCAACCTGCTTGGCGGCTAAGCAAGCTGGTTTGTGCGTTGACCTTAGCTGGGTGAGCTGGGTTGACTCTAGTCTAATGACACGTGGGGCTGTCTGCTGAGTAACTTCAGTTAATTCTAACTAAATTTAGTTAGTTTAAGTAACTATTGACATGGGACCCTTTGATGGGTTTGACTGGGCAGAAGCAACCCCGTTTGTGCGTTGATGTCACCACAGCGCATCTTTGATACATTAATTCGATTCTTGAAATTCGAGAAAATAGTATAAACTAAAATTACATAAATTCAACCGCTCCAAATGAAATAATTTAAATATGAAAAATGATCATAAAATCAATCTATCCATATGTATAGTTTCATGCATGTTTAAACAGTTAACTACATTTTAGTGCAAAACATGATAAAAGCACTATTGAATCACAAATGTTTTGAAGTTTGAATCTTTGGTTCCAAATAAGCTCAAACCCATAAAAGTTTATGGTCCATTAGCCAACACTCATATGTCCATGATCATGCATGATATTGTGCATTGCATTGATTGTGTTTCTTCTCATTGCGGTAATTGTCCCTCTCGATGAGCGTGGTTTACCGACAATGAGATCGATGACAGCGATGAAGAGCTATATTATCTTGGAAGTGCCGAACAAGCAAAACCCCTTGTTCATTCCGATACAATACCACTCTCTCTCGCTCCTGCTCTCTTTTACTGCATTAGGACAACAACGATTCATACATTTACTTCTGCAGTAGCTGAACCCTTTATCCTCTTGCATGACTGTCATTCCACGGTAAATAGATGAAAGCCACTAGCATGAGTAGGAGTTGTTTGAGCCCTATTGTGCCTACTCACTCATGCTTGTTTGTCATGCACGCTCTTTGCTTAGGAGTTGAGTCAGGTCTGATTCATCGAGGATGAATCGGAGGTGTGTGAACATGTCCCTCTTTGTTGAGAGCTAAGTGTGTGAATCGATTTGGTAAAGGTAGCGGTGAGAGGCCATGTAGGAGTACATGGTGGGTTGTCTCATTGAAGCCGTCCTCGGGAACTGAGTTACGTGTCTGTGATCCATGAGCAGTTACTACCACACATTGGGATCCTTATTGACTCTCGGCTTCTTAACCACCCTTGTTCTACATCCGGGAGTTGCAACTAGTTTGGTGTTTGTAGGATATGTGTTGGAGGCCGATGCGTGGCGCTGACCCTAGGGTGGGCTATGATCTGGTAGATACACCATGCCAGTGTCTTAGAGCGCCGTTTGGTGTCTCGGGAACCCTGCTCACATCGTTAGGGGCAGTTATGTGAAACCTCGGCGGACTCCCTGCGGATGGAACCTGAATGGCGATAAACCTGGACTAGAGACTTGAGTGTTTAGGTAGGCCGTGGCCGACACCCTCGTTGGGCTTCCGCTTGAAGGTTGCGAGATACATGGCGTGTACATGGCGGTAAGTGGCGAGCGTGTGTGAAGAAGTACACTGCTGAGAGTTAACATCATCATTATTGAATAGCCGTGTCCGTGGTAAGGACTTACGGGTTGCCTATAACAGTTTATAGACAAGTGAAAGTGGATACTCTAAAGCAGCGCAAGATAAGCGTGAGTGTGCTATGGATGGCCTTCTCGTGGGGAGGCAGGCGGATCCATAGTGGTGTATTGATATGGTGAATATGTGGACTCGTGTAATGCCACCTCAAAAGAGTTACTTGCGGATGCGTTAGTTCGGGATAGCCAGAGTCAAAGCTGGCTTGCATTTGTTAAACTCCACCACCCCTTTGTTGATACATGATGCATATGTAGTTAGTTAGATGTAAGTCTTGTTGGGTACATTTGTACTCACGTCTGCTTATTTTATGTTTTTAGAGAGGTCGGTCTCGCTAGTAGTTCGACGTGGACTTGACGTCTAGCTTGATACCTCAGCACTCGATCTTGTGTCCTCGGCGGGGATGCGGGTAGATAGTCAGACTTCTAAGCCTTTTTCATTTATAGATGTGCGTACTCGGACATGTTAAGCTTCGCTTGTGCTTTGACTTGTATGCTCTGAATGTTGGGTCCATGAGACCCATGTTTGTAATATCTACGCTCCTTGGAGCCTAATGAATAAATACTTGAGTCGTTAGAGTTATGTTTGTGATGCCATGTTGTATTTACACATATCCAGGCATATTGTGTGTATGATTGAAATGCTTGGTATGTGTGGGATCCGACAATCTAGTTGTTTATCCTTGGCAGCCTCTCTTATGGGGAAATGTAGTCTAGTGCTTCCATGAGCCATAGTAATCCTGCCACTGCCCGGTTCACGAGAGTCACTGCTAGCCCGACACTACTTTGCTTAGGACACTTGACATGCAGCATGTGTTTCACTCCGTTCTCTATGTACGTCCCTTGAGGAAATGTCAATGGTGACATCCGGCGTCCTGCCTAGCTTACTCGGACCGGGTTCCAGTCCTGTTAGCCCAGTCTACTGAGCCGGTTTCTGCAGCTGGCGACCGACATGCTCGATGTGATTCATGTATACTGTCCCCATGGGTTAGTGCCGCTTTGGGTTCACGACTAGCCATGGCGGCCGGGTTCTCTGTCATATGGATGCTAGCGCACTATCATATCATGTGAGCCAAAAGGCAAAGCGGTCCCGAGCCATGGTAAGCGACACCGATGGGAATACTGTGCGTGAGGCACAAAAGTGGTATGAGGTGTTACCGGCTAGATCGATGTGACTTGGAATCAGGGGTCCTGACAGCTTTGAGTATCGAGCCTGCCTGCTGTAGGATTACCAAGCCAAACTAGTTGAAGTTGTGTCATAGAAATGCTTTAGTTATGTAAGGGGATTGATTGTGGAAGGAGCGTAAGGCTCTTTTACTCCTTATACCTCATGGCCTTACGATGGAGGTCAACCTCTTCTCTTCTCGGGGATTAAGAACTAGGCCTTCTCATCTATCTATCGAGGATGACGTGTTACTAATCCATAGACTTTTAAGATTGTTGGTTTTAAGCCCTAGTTCAGTTTCTACTACTTCCGTATGTTCATAGTTGGTCTCAGAACCTTGATTTTGTGCTTACGAGTGGTTATGCCACCATTTTTGTAGGATGTCTCAAATCTTTTACGAGCATTTACAGCCGTTATGCTGTCAGAAGTCATCTCAGATTTCTAAATAGTCGATGCATTTGCAAATCCCTTCTCTCCATTTCTAATGTTCATTTGGGCCAGATTAATCACACAAATTAGTGTGTTGAGGTACTCCGCTGCCTCGGCATATATGTTGGAGCTATTATTATGAACCTAGGTGTTTGAGAGTCACCTAGTAATCTAGCCATGCTGTATTCCTAGTGTGATGATTACGGCCATTATTCTCAAAGCATCCAGTGATGCAATTTAGTTAGTAGGTATTCTACTCCTGGGTTCTTGACCCAGATTCACTCTACTTACCTCGTGTTGATAGTGTTTTCGTTACCTTTAGGATATTAGTAACATTGCGATAGTCCTCGAGGTCCATGGTATTTCCTTCTTCCAAATACTATGAAAACTTATGCGGGTTCGCATTGAACCGAAGATCACAATAAGAGTACTCTTGATGAGTTCTTCATTCTACATTGTGAATCTGCCAGTTCCTACTTTCTGTATGGGTTATCCGGAAGAAACCGTTGAACTTGATTCGACATACTAACCTATGCATCCACAACTCAGAAAGTTATATGTTCCTCGAGTTGTTCCTCCTTAGTTATATCGACCCCATCTATCAATTGATAGTCAAGGGTATGTGTGCGATCGTGTTTATCGATGCCTATTATCCTTGTGGTCCGTCAAGCCATTCTATTCGGAATGACTAGGAGAAACAAACTCGATTACCTCTATATATCCAGGATTGGAGTCAAAGCAGTTGTAATCCATGAGATCAAATGCAATCAAGCTTTTGATTCTATTCTACCGGAGGTATTACCCACTTTATGTCGGGAGCGTCATGAGAATTGCACCTTCTCTTATGAATTCTTGATGCGGTGATACTCTACGCCTCATTATTCATTCCTCGATTCCGTTTGTGGCCTTGAATGCCGACAAGTGAATCATGATGTGTGAAATCAATCACGCTAGCAACTCCGTTTGCTTGGTAGTTAATGGACAATATTCTCATTCTTAGCGTGTTGGTTATTAAATCATCATCCTAAGATTGATCGTGCTACCTAGTCCTTATTCCGGTGCACTT
This sequence comes from Aegilops longissima, assembly GCA_021605205.1. Classification (NCBI taxonomy): domain Eukaryota; kingdom Viridiplantae; phylum Streptophyta; class Magnoliopsida; order Poales; family Poaceae; genus Aegilops; species Aegilops longissima. The sequence continues at coordinate 50,499,021 of CM038681.1, read as the reverse complement.
CGATCAATGAGTTAGGATTATGTCAATCCCTTGCTCATTTGATCATATCATCTTGCCCTCCAAAAGCATTGTTCTCGAGCTTAGTAACATACCGATTGGTTCATGATTTCCGAATATCTTCTCGAAAGTATTACAGGTTGTCCCACATTTGTATATTGAGCTTCGTGATCAAGTTGGTTTTCCTCTAAACCAGCCATTCTCCAAGAATCATGTTGGATACCCCTGAGCTAGTTGGTTAAGCTAAACAACAACTTGGAGAGTTGGAAGATGAAAGCTTGTCCGACTTAGTTCATCACTAAGGGATATTGCTGTGTGTGTGTGTGTGTGTGTGTGTGTGTGTGTGTGTGTGTGTGTGTGTGTGTGTTGAAGATGATATCTCCATCATTTTGGTCCTCGTGATCAGTTGTTGGATCTATTGCCTTGTCAAAACTTTGACTTGAGTATGGGCTATCGTCAAGTCAATTCAGAACCAACGATGTTAAGTAATGTTGTCTTACTGTGGTTGATTCCTCGAGCATACACCATTACATCTTTTGTCCGACCAATGCTATCATCGTGTTCACATGATGGTGGAAGTCAGTGATATGGAAATTCCGATGAGTTGTTGTTGAGCCCATCGGCAACATCTTGTCTCCCCATTCATGGTGTCAAAACCGGCGGATCTCGAGTAGGGGTCCGAACTGTGCGTCTAAGCGGATGGTAGCAGGGAGACAAGGAACACGATGTTTTTCCAGTTGGGCCCTCTCGATGGAGGTAATACCCTACTCGCCTGATTAATATTGATGATATGGGTGGTACAAGAGTAGATCTACCACGGATCAAGGAGGCTAAACCCTAGAAGCTAGCCTATAGTATGATTGTTGTTAGTCCCTACGGACTAAAACCATCCGGTTTATATAGACACGGATAGGTTAGGGTTACCACAGTCGGTTACAATGGTAGGAGATCTACATATCCGTATCGTGCAGCACCTTCCCGCATGGAAAGTCCCATCGGGACAAGGGACGAAGTCTTCAATCTTGTATCTTCATAGTCTTGGAAGTCAGCGCGTTGATGATAGTTTGGCTATCCGGGCACCCCTAATCGGGACTCCTCGTTAGCCCACGAACCAGAGCTTCATGGCCGATGGGTCAGTGGTCTTGACATTGCGGCGGGTTCTTCTCCAATTTATTATACTTGTGAATAGTGTAAAGCCGATAAATGCTGCGCTCCTTGGCTTCTCGCCCAATAATGGCCATCTTCCGTGTTTGAATGAATCTGAAAAGCAGATGCTACTTACTAAGCTGCGAATGAGCGCCTATAAAAGGCCGAGGATCTAGATCTGAGACACATCATCCCCCTTCATGACTTTCATCGGGCGCCGATAAGCCCATTCCATCATGGGCGGTCAGCGGCTCCTCCTCGTGCTCAGCCCTCGGCACAGAAATTGGGAGATGCTCGATCCGCATAGCTGAGCTAGTTATACTCCAAGCCAAAGTTTCTCCCCGGCCTTCATGGTTCAGTTCGAGCGGACTTGCCACCTACAAGGCGGAAGCGGCGGAGAGTGTCCCGATCCATCTAAAGGAGGCGGGTATGCTTCATCTCTTATCTAGTAAGAGGACTCGGATTTCAATCCATTCGTTTCTCAGGGGCTCTTGGAGTTCTCTGACCTCGGTTGCACCACCTTACTCCTGCATCCATCTTGCACATGCGAGCTTGGCCCTCTGCGAACTGTTCTTGGCGTCGAGCTCATTTCGGGCTGTGGAAGAATTATTCTGCCTAGTACCCCGTTCTCATGAGGGTCAATATATCAAGTGGTGAGCCGAGCTATGGCGCTTGTCGGGGACGGATACTGTCCGGAACGAAAGAAGGCAACCTTGAAATGGTTTTATATGGAGGGCGTCCCTATGCGGATCACTTGGATCGGCCTTAGGAGTTCACAATGCTCCTTGAAGAAGCCTAGGTGGCGCCTCGGAGCCGAGAAAAATGGCCGGGATGTCCTCTGTCGATGAGCGAATAAGGTTATTGGCTCATGCTGGATTGACCATGATTGGAGTCATGGCAATCTGTATTATGAAAGTCACAATGGCTCCAATAGGGGCCACCCATGTGGGATTTCAGCAGGGAGGGCGATGCCACCCGCCATGGCCGCAAAGGGGCAGGATCACCAAATTGGTGAAGATCTTATCTGCCATGTATAAAGGGAGGAGATTTCCTCCGTCAATCTTGAAGGTTTTCTTGAATAATCCTCGAAGCTGGGTAAATCATCTTTGTGACCTTCCAGATCCATGTTCCCATGGTTAAATATCTCATTTCATGGTTTCTTGCGAACTCGGCGGTTGTGGAGAAGATACACAGCCCCCCCACAGGGGATGCGGGCGGTCCCTCGATTGACTTAGAGGATCCGGATATAAAGGTGGATTTGATCGACGGGGTGTTCTACCAACAGCATCGGATGCTTTGGTTTATATCTGACTAATTACCGGAATACTTCGAGCTCACGAATGTGAGACCGAGATCCCAAAGCCACGATAATGACCCATCCATGCTTATTTTTATCACCGTATACCAATGGTGCTTAGGTACCTTGAGGAGGAAGCCGAGAGCCGTGGCGGCCATTAACAAAGGCGGTCTGTTACAGGCTAAAAAAGTGCGGTCGGATCGAAATTCCGCCCAAATGGTATGGCGTGTCACCATACTCCCGAGTTGATTCACGGAAGGCGTACTAACTGCTTGCTCTTTTCGGAAAAAAAGCTCATGGGGTGAGTCCGGAGAGGTTATAATCAAACCTTCACGTCCGGGCTTCAAGCGGGTCAGGAGGCTGAGGCGAGCACGAGGCGTCGTCGGATGCTCCTCCGACGAGAGGATGCCGATGGGTTGTCGCCACCAAGTCCGAGGTGGAGGCGCCTTGAATCGTGCCATGGGCAGGTTCGTGGCATGTTTCTCGAGGCCTTGAATGCCTTGATTAGGAGATCGCACCTCCGTGCCTCTCAAGATGGTCTAGCGAGCCCGGAGCAGTATGTAAGGACATCGGGTAAGGAAATTTGTGATTATATGCAGTGGCCCCGAGACTTAAAATAGTTAGAATAACTGATTTAAGAATCATTTGTTATCAGGATCTTCTGAAAGAATACCCATTGTCCGGGGGCTTGAAAAGTGCAAGGCCCAACTTGAGGCCGCACTAGCACTTCTGAGGGGGAGCGCGAGACTAGCGGTAATATCGCAAAGGATAAATAGTTTATGAAGTCTGGCGGGTATGCCGTCGACAAAACATTACGAGATGGCGCGGACTAGATCCGGAAACAACAGCAGCTCTTGCGCCCGACTAAAGGCGGCGGCGTGCTTACAAAAGTGCGGCGGAAAAAACCTCAAGATGCCAACACCAAGCTGGGTGAGGAACTAAAGGATGTTCGTGCCCGGTTAGCCGACTCCGTGAAGGAGAATCGGCGGCTTATTCGCGGCATTTTGATAAGTGCTTGGCGAACTTTGAAAGAGTTGGCGAGGAAGCGACTAACATAAACATGTATGTAGGTTTGCTCACAGGTCGTCACGAGGGAGGAGAGCCTAGTTCTTGGGTGATCTTCTTCACGAATTCGTCAATTTACCGAAACAAGTCCGGCGGTGATGAAAGGCATCGGCGGGGCCTTATGGCCATCTATCTCCCTGCAGAAGGCATTGGGGGAGCTGGAGCTGCTTCAAGGAGCAATGGCGGCAAGCTATGGAAGATATCGGCCTGCCGTCAAAAGCGCGAGGACTGGCCGTAAAGAAAGTACCGAGCTGACCCAAACCACATGGGCGAGTCGGACTGTGGGGCTGATGGGATGGAGATCCTGTAAGCTTAGTTATGCGGCCAAGTAGAATTGGCAGCCAAGTATTCAACAACATTGTAAATTAGATAGCCTATTAGATGGCATTGAGGAGGAATACAATGAGTCGAGTGACTATGTAAAAAATATGACATGAAAAAATCTTCTAGCGGATTGTAGATCATTTGTCATAGCGGACCTTTTAACCGACCTCGGGACCCAATAGTCCGAGTGTGTCCGAATATAACCCGTGGTTATATAAGAACGGGGTATGCATGGAGACAAGGCATAGGGGTCATTGTTGTTGTATCGGACAAGTGCCCAACTAGTTATGTTATGTTACATGGGTAGTAAAAACATCTTCGGGAGAATAGTTCCGTTAAGGGCTCCTTTATTTGGGATGCATGCCCTAAAGTGCATGTCAAAGCTGCTATTAAAGCGAAAATCATCGAGGGGAGATGGGTAAATAGTTAAAAATCATCTTTCAGTTCACCGGAATATTCCCTTAAAACGCTAGCTTTAAGCTTCCCCGGTCTGAGGTACTTATCCAAGGTGACCCGGCGGTAACAATCGTGAAGTTGCTCCTTACCACCTAGCGAACAATGGGGAGCGTGGGGTATAGCAGAGGCGAGCAACCCAGCTTGGCCAAAACTTAAGTCATGTCGATGCATATAATGGTGAATAAAAGTACATGTGGAAGTTTACGCATGTGTTGGGCATGACCCGTATAAATAAACTTATTAAAGCCCCAGATATAATAATGGACGGCGGCGTCAAGTATGTCTTGCGGAAAAAGCGCGAGATGAGCCTCTAGAAGCGAGAAGAAGGAGAGAAATAAAGGCAGCAAAAATAGAAAATGTGGGCGGAGGAAGGACCACGAACTTGGAGTCCTAACGCAAGCGTAGAATCTTATGAGCGGGTTGCGTTCCATGGGTTTGGCTCAGTCGGTTATCCGATGCGCTTCCAGACGGTATGCTCGTGATCGGGACTAGTCGATGATGAAGGACCTTCCCATTTGGGCTTGAGTTTGTCCTTTTTCTTGTCCGGAGCGTAGAACTAGTTAAGCGTTATAAGCTTTGGCCCGTACTTCCCTGCTTTGATATCTTGAGCCTGCTGTTGATAAAATGTGGAGCGAGCTTTTGCCACGTCGCGCTCCTCCTCAATGCGTCCAAGCTGTCTGTCGGTCGAGCTCGGCTTCTCTTTCTTCATACATGCGCCTGAGGTGGAGTCATGTATTATGTCATGAGCAAACTGCCTCTGCCGTACACCATAAAAATGGTGTGAATCCGTGAATACGATTGGCGTGGTCCGCGGCCCAGTCTGAGTCGAGCTCCTCGACCCGTCGTGTTAGATTCCTTGAGGACCGCACTAATCTGTGTTTAATGCCGCTCATGATTAGACCATTTGCTCGTTCGACTTGGCCGTTGGTTTGAGGTGATAGGCGGCGTGTCAGGCTTGATGCCCATGTTTTTGCACCATAATTTAACTTCGCCGGCCGTAAAGTTGGTGCGTTATCGATGATAATCTTGTGGGGACACCGTGGCGATGCTACCCTGATATGAAGTCTATCACGGTCCGGATTCAGCCGTTTAGCGAGTTTGGCCTCTATCCATTTGGTGAATTTATCCACCATGACCAATAGGTATTTTGCTTGTGGGTTCCTCCCTTAAGGGGTCCAACCATGTCAAGCCCCGGACCATGACGGCGGGTGATGGGTATAGTTTTGAGGCGGTGGTGGCATGTGGCTTTGTTAGCAAAGGCGGCAACGGCGCATCATGGACTGAGTCCGGTAGCGTCTGCCCGGCGTCGACCAATAAAATCCTGTCTGGAAGGCCTTGCCTAGGGCCCGGGCTGCGGCGTGGTGCCCACCCGGTCGGCATGAATTTCAGCGAGAGGTTTCGCCCTTCCTCTTGGAATACACCTTTGAAGGACTCATTAGTGCTATTATTATAAAGCTCTCCCTCATGGACTTTATAGGCTTTAGATCGCGTACTATCTGTGAGGCCTCTTTTTGGTCTTGGGGAGTTCCTGCCTAGTTAGGTAGGCTAGGAATGGTTCGATCCGCGATAACCGCCATTATTTACGTGGGCGGTGTTATCTCGGGTGGCGGGCTGCGGATTGTGTCGAGTGTTCGTCGAGGCGGTGCGGTTGGAGTCCGGTTATTGTGCGGACTCCCTTCATTGTTATTGCGAAAGATATTGGGTGGGGCGGCATCGCGTTTTGCGCGATGTGTGCCAATATGTCGGCTGCTGGTTGTTATCCGGGCTATATGATGAAATTGAGCCCTTGAACCGTCTTGACATTTTAGGACCGCATTGCATATGCTGCCATTTTCGGATCTTTGGCATCAAAGTCTCCGTTTATTTGAGATATCGCGAGTTTGAATCGCGCACCTCTAGGCGTTTAATGCCCATGGAGACTGCCATCCGGAGGCCGTGCGAAGGGCCTCGTAGTTCGCTGTGTTGTTGGAGTCCGTATACATTATCGAAGGGCGTATTGGACTGTATCCCGGTTGGGGCGTCGGAGAGACGCCAGCCCCAGACCGCCAACATTTTGGAGCCGTCAAAGTGCATGATCAATTGGGTATCGTCGTACTCTTTAGGGAGTTGACGGTCCATTCGCCCGAAGTCGGCCAAAACCTGCGACTTGATAGCTCGTCGTGGCTTGTAGGTTATGTCGAATGGAAGGAGCTCTATGGCCCATTTAGCAATCCGCCCGTCGCGTCGCGTTGTTTATAATATCATTAAGAGGTACTTGGAGGCTACGTTATCGACACTCTTGAAAGTAGTGTGCAGCTTCGGGATGCCATGAACACCGCGTATGCTATCTTTTGATAGTGTGGGTACGGGACTTGCATGGAGTTAGGACAGGTGGACACATAGTAAACGGTTTTGAAGAGGAACGGTGTCCGTCCGTTTCTCGTTCGACAACGAGCACCGCTGACAACTTGATGTGTTGCGGCGATATATATAGCATTGGTTAGCCCACATTGGGCGGCCAGGACGGTTGTTGCCAATATGGCTTTTATCTCTTGAGTCCGGCCGTGGCGGATCCGTCCACTCGAAGTGTTTGGTGCAGGGAGGAGGCGGTAAAGGGTAGCGCCTTTTCTCCCAAGCGGAGATAAAGCGGCTTAGACCGCTCGCATCCTGTCAATTTTGTATTTGCTTGAGGTCTTTTGGAATATCAATTGTGTGAGCTTCGGATCTTGGCTGGGTTTGCTTCAATTCCTCTACGGACACAATGAAGCCCAGGAGCTTTCGATTTGGAGCAAGACGCATTTTCGAATTGAGCTTGATGTCGTATTTTGAAGATTGTCGAATGTGAGCCTCAAATCGTCTACTAGAGTTTCGACGTGCTTGGTTTTGACGACCACGTCATCTACATATCTTCCACTGTTTTGCCGATCTGGTCTGCGGACATGTACGAATCATGCGCGATATGTTGCACGGCGTTTTTGAGCCCAAAGGGCATTGTGTTGAAGCGAGCGGGCGTATGGAGTGATGAATGCTGTTGCAGCTTGGTCGGCTCCGCCATCTTGATTTGGTGGTAGCGGATGCGTGTCGAGAAGCACAATGAGTCGTGTCCTCTTGTAGCGTCAATAATTTGATCAATTCGAGGGAGGAAGGGATCCTTTGGGCAAGCCTTATTAAGGTCTTTGAAATCAACACATAGGCGCCAGGATTTATCCTTCTTTGGTACCATCACCGGGTTTGCTAGCCAATCCGGATGTTTTATATCTCGATGAATCCGGCTTCCAAAAGTTTGGCTAGCTCCTCTCCCATGGCTTTGTCTCTTGGGTTTGGAAAAGCGCCGAAGGGCCTGTTTGGTGCTTGAATCCTTTTAGGATATTTAGGCTGTGCTCGGCCAGCGGACGTGGGATTCTGGCATGTCGAAGGGTGCGGAAAAGATGTCCCGATTTTCTCGTGGTCTCGGCGTCTACATCAGGGTTTAATTGTGCCCCAATGGAGGCCGTCTTTGCGGGGTCCGTTGGGTGGACTTGGAATTTGACTATTTCATCCGCTGGTTTAAAAGAGGTGGACTTGGATCTTTTATCAAGTATCACATCGTCCCTGTTCACCGTGGAGCACATCACGGTGAGTTCCTCGGCCGCTAGGGCTTCGGACAATGCCTCGTGGGCTAGTGCGGCTGTCTTGTTTTCGGTGGAGTGCTATGTTTGGATCACTAGCTAGGCGATTATTCCGTTAGGTCGGGCATTTTAAGCTTCATGTACCCATAATGGGGTATAGCTTGAAAATTGTGAATGCCTCTCGTCTTAATAAAGCATGATATCTGCTGTTGAGCAGGGCCACTTGAAATGTGACCTCCTCGGACCTGTAATTGTCCGTGAGCGAACACTACATCGATGTAATTTTTCCTGTGCAGCATGCTTCCCGGCTAGGGATTATTCCTCTGAAGGTTGTGCTACTTAGCTCAATGCGGTTCCAGTCTATTTCCATTTTTGGAGGTTTCCTCATAGATGAGGTTTAGTCGGTGCCGCCATCCATGAGTACCTTAGTAAGTAAAGCAATCCACTATCGGGCCGAGGACCAATGCGGCTGGTGCTCGGGCTATTCGAATTTAGGTTAAATCACTTGGCATTGAAGGTGATAGCCGTGTCCTCCATGGATTTATTGTTGCTACTTGGTAGACTTGACAAGCTTGCGAGTGTTCGTTTTGCATGTTATTTGATCGAAAGTCTCGAGACTATTAACACCGTCTTGGTGTTCTTTGGGCTGGGAGTTCGAAGCTAGAAGCTCTTAGCCACTTTTGGCCACCGTAGTATCCAACATGCTTGAAGGCTATGAGTTGGAGTGGCGCCCTCTGTACTGTGAATTTTGCAGGGTCCGTTTAGCCAACCCTCCGGTACGGTTCCTGTCGGAGTAATGGGCCACGAACCTTTCAAAACATCAGGGCAGACTGCACCCTCAAGACCCCAAGACAAGAACACGCCTTGAGAGTCGACAGCAGTCGCCGACTGCCTCTCAGGCGAATCCGAGGCGGCCTCGGGGCGAAGCCGACTCCAAGCCGCGACCTCCAGTGAGGCCGGCTCAGGGAGTCGGCCCGTGACCCCAACCACCTCCACTGGCGACTCTGAGCGGGATGGGATAAGGCCGCCTCGAGGCCCATCCCTACCCGCCCATAAAGGGCAGGTATGGCCCGAGCGCCGTACCGGCGGAGATCTCTGTCGGCGTGCGCTGTTGCCACCGCCACGACATATCTGCCCGTGGGCGATTCCTGTACCACGATGGCCTATCACTGCGACCCGAAGGCAGGCGGGACCGCTGTCGGCGGAAGGAACCGAGCGGCAGAGCACCCTAGGGCGGACCCGATGGAGTCGGCCTCCGAGGTCGGCCGGCCCCTCCGCGGGCTCCGCGCCATTAACCAGAAAAGGCGGGGAATAGCAGCGTGATCGTCCGCCTGGCGGCTTGCTATTGCCATGACCCCATGACCAAGCTTCGCGTCATTAGAACTGCAGCTCTGATGTCTGCAGCGGCAAGACCCGCCTGGCGGACAAGAGGCTGTTGGCCCCATCTTTGGGCCGTCGGCAGAGCCCACTGTCGGCAGACCCCGAAGTCGGGAGAAGGCGGCGACTTAGAGGCTGACACGGACCCGCCACCCGGATTACCGTTGTACCCACAGGGGTAGGCCTCTATAAACCCAGGGCACCCATGCAAAGGGTTGGAATCTAGTAGTTTTAGACACACGCATAGAGGAGAGAGAAGCTAGCCGTGCCCTTCTCCTTCCTCACCCGAACAGCTCAAGGAGCATCTTGTACTCACTTTGCCATAGTGATCATCGGAGACCCAGAGCAGCTGTAGGGGTGTTATCTCCTCGGAGAGCCACGAAGCTGGGTAAGATTAGCGGCGTGCATGTCTTCGCCTCATCCGTTTCGAGGCACGGCGGCGTTCTACGCCCCCTCCATGAAAAAGCCATCCTTTGGCATATGTCCACCAACCCCGACATTTGGCGCCACCGTGGGGCTGGTGCACCGTCGTCCAGGAGACCTGCTGGGCGGAACCCTCTTCCTCCTGGCGGCAGCCAGCCCGACATGCGAGCGAGTCTGCGCCCGGCGTCTTCCTGCAGCGCCGAGGTTACTCGCGGCGAGCTGCCTCGCCGAACTTGTCGGCGGGTTCGCCTCTCAGCAAACCTGCATCCGGCGCGAGCGCAGACGGCCCAAAGCCTCCTCGCGGGCCTCCTCGAGCAGCTCCACATCGCCCGGCGAGCCCGCCGACACAGGTCCGTAGGCTCCACCGACCCGATGCTGGTCGACTCGGACACAGCGTTGCTCGCGCGTTCCCCCCAGCGTGGTGGTCTCGGCGAGCCTCTCCCTCGCGCGGAGAGTGGCGGGAGCACCGTCCGCGAAGTACATCGCCGGTCACGGCGAGCCTTCGGCGAGAAGCTTGTGACCCTCTCGGCTGATTACGCAAGACTGACCGCCTCCATTCCGGAGGGCGCCCGGCCTGAGCGCTGGAAGCACGCCGCCTCCAGCTCCTCATGGGCGCATAAGCTGGCAAGCATGAGGCGCTTGTCGGAAGCCTATTAGCGAGATGGATCGTGCGTAGCGCTTCGCCCGGCTCGGCAGAGCCTAACCGCCTAGCGCGTCAGCTGGCGGCGTGGCGCATCGCCCGATCTGTTTGGGCGATCGCCTGTGTATGCGCCCGCGAGAACATTCGCGCTGCCCGGCGGCGGGCGAACTGAATAACCGGCGAGGCGCCGCATGATGAGGCGAGTCCGGCAACTCCGCCGCGGCGCCCGCGCAAGGCAAATCGGCTGCCGCCGCAGGCGCCCAGCGCTACGGCGACTTGCCCCTCGCCGAGATCAAGCGCGGCGTCTCGGGCGCCGGAGCGCCGCGAAGAAAGAACAAGGATCCGGCTGTCAGCCATAGCGGACTCACATCTCCATCGGCCGCGAAGCGGCCGCCCAAGCGATGGAAGCGGTGGGGCGACTATCGGCCTCCTCCTCCCGCGAGAAAAGCGAGTCTCCCGCCACCCGTCGAGCATCCGACTCGGCGACCGCCTTGGCCGCCGAGAGAAGTCG